>CATIWR010150314.1:0-45664 GCA_949677035.1 Omphalea diandra
TATATATATATATATATATATATATATATATATATATATATATATATATATAGTTTTTATTAATAGTAACGTGAAAATATTAAGGCATGGATAGTATAACACATGAAATTATAACTTGATGGAAAATATGCTCCAACTAGTGATTGCTATGAATCATAAACTGACTCTTTTATGGTTTTTAAATGAATCTAATAACTTGAATGTCATTGATAAATTAAAAATCATTATCAAAAAAATTTAAAAAAATTCAAAAATAAAAAATTCATAAAGAGAGAACAATTATTTATTAAAAAAACATACAATCTTTAAATGAAAATAAAACAAAATCAAAACATATAAAAATATTAAATTTATATTCATGAAGATACAAAAATAACAGATTCTAGATATATAAATATAATTAAAGTTGAAACAATTTATCAAAAAAATAAAAAGACAATAAAATACAAAATAAATTTAATCAGATCTAGTTAAATCTAATAATAATATAAAAATTAGAAAAAGAGAGAAAATGCACTACTAAATTAAGAAATAGTTAATAATAACACTAAGATAAAAACAAATTAAAATTCAAGAGATTAGGAGGGAGAGAAAGATTGCCATCAATGTTTATTGCATTTTGTCCCCATTTATGGTTAACGGGCATTAGCTAATTAAAACCAATATTTTTAGAACCGGAGTTGAACTAGTAAAATTTAAAATCGATCAGTGATCTAATTCAATTCGGTAAAAAAAATAGGTCAAATCTCTGAATTATATTTATTGAAATCAAACAGCAAAAAAAAACTTTGAAAATATTAAATATCTAATTAATAACTTTGTACAAAATAGCCAAAAAAACATGTCATTAAATGAGATTAAATGAGAGTTTTGAAACAGATTTTTTGATCTCCATGCATTGGTAGAAGACGAAGGGACAAGAGGTAGTGGAATTAGCTAGGCCACCAATCACTTTTACAAGTTTTTTTTTTTTTTATTGTCATGGCTCATTAAAAAAAAAAAATTCCTTATCATAGACCTTACTAGCCAATTAATTAAATGTGTAGATAGGCTTATGATCCAATTGAAATAATTTGATTAGCGGAAAAAAGTGGAGAAGTGGGGACAATAAATGGAGAGTTAGAGCTGCCTTTCTGCGGATTTAGTTCCATGAGAGATGGATGCATTAGCATTTTGATTCAAAGACATTGATTCTCAATTTCTCTTCTTTTTTTTTTTTTGGTTTGGATCGAGTCACATTTGTGGTTTAATTTTTTATATAAGTTATGAACTGTATATATATTTATATATAAGAATTTTTAAATATTTTCTATAATGATTGAAATTGACCCAATTTATTAAATTAATTGAATCATAAACCAATTATGAGACTGATTTCGTTGGCAATGAATAGCTCTTAGCTATTCCCCGTTACAATTTATGTCGCCAGGTGCTGCACCTACTTTTTAATAAATGCTTAAATGCTGCTAGAAAAGTAGTTTCCTGACACCTCCAACTTCTAAACCCAAACAAACCGCCGTCCAATAGGATTTGATCATTAAATAAATTTGATTTGATTTCAATTTTCAATTTAATTTTTTACATAAAAAGTTAAATAAAATAAAATATAAATTAAATCAATTTGAATAAAATATATTTAAAATATATATAATTTAATTAAATCGAATTGAATTAAATCAAAATTTGAATTCTAAACTCAACTAAACCGCCGTCCAATTGGATCGGATAAAAAATCAATCGAATTAATATAGTTCAATTTAGTTTGATTCAATCATTAAATAAATTTGATTTGATTTTTATTTAAAAAAGTTTTCAGTTTTCAATTTGGCTTTTTATATAAAAAATTGAATAAACTAAAATTATTAATAAATCAAATCAATTTAAATGAAACAGATTTAAAATATATGTAATTTAATTAAATCGAATCGAATCAAAGTAAAATTTTATAAATCTAGCTCGATTCAATTTGTATATTTGTAAAAATCAGTTTTTTCAAAAATTTCGATTTGTTAATGTAAAATCTAATTTGATTGATTTTGATAAAAAATACAATCGAACAAACCGAACCGACCCTCAGCGCCTTCCCCACTATTCTCTCCTCTTCTTACAATTTTACAAAATTAATTATTATAAACTCTCTATAATTTACCATATTTAACTAAATTATTTTTTATATTTTATTATCATATATTTTAGTTATTTGCATTGGTTTTGTTATATTATTAATTCTTATACTTATTTATTTTCGTTAAAAATCACATGTCTTATTGCTATGGCCCCTAAGAATTATCATATGAAATAAGATCTTTTTTTGATCCATTATATTATTATGTTATTCTATTAAAATTATTTGAAAAAGCCCAGAACACTATATTATTTCACCAATCTTATTGTTTTTTTATAATTTAAAAATAATAAAATATTTAAATAAATCAATTATAATTACAGCTAAATATACAGCAAGCTTACGATCCAAAAAATTAATTTCAAATTGAAAACAAAGAGCTGAGGATATGGGCAAAGAGCATATCAAAAGAAAAATATTTTGTCATTATAAAAATATTGTATTTTATTTATTTTTTTGACATTTATGTTATTGATCAATGAAAAAAATAAAACTTTAAATTCTAATGAAAGGATCTAATAGTGTAACTAATCAAATAAAAAGACTATTTCATATCATATTAAAAAAATAAAGAATAATTTCGTTAAATATAGCAAACCACAAAAATTTTATAATAATAAATCTTATAATTTTTAAGGAAAAAGTAAAAAAAAAATCCAATAATATAACAGAATAAACATGAATAATTAAATTGCATGATATTTAAATATAAAAAATAATTTAATTGAATATGACAAATCAAAGAATTTATAATAAAAAACCCATTTTATAACAAAAGAGCTTGGCCTTGCACAAGTTCAAATTCTAGCAACCTTGAAACAGCTTCCAGCACAAAATCTATCTTATGTACTGTGTGGGACACATTATTAATTGAAGCCTTTATGGAGCAAGCACCAGCACAGAAAGTAGCTCTCTTTCAGTCGTTGGGTTGTTTAGTGGTCGGTGGATTGAGCTATTTTTCAAATTTCTCCTTGGCTTTCCCATTTTAATCGCTGTGAAAAGTTAAAACAAAAAACAAAAAATATTTATTTATTTGAAATATTAAAATATTTTTTTACTTACTATGAAAATAATTTATCTATTGAAAATATGAAAATTATTAATTAAATTTATAAAAATACCTTTAAAATTATTTTTATATGAAAATTACATTTAATTGAAGTTCCAATCAAAATGTTTGTACTAAACTAAATTGAACTTAATATTAATTTTCGTCTTATTGGATATCTTTAAAATTCGAATTAATTTGGTTGAACTTTTTCTCCCTTAGAAACTATGTTTCGTCACATGAAAACACCACGTTACACAAAGGAGGGCCATTAATAATCATAATTGTGATTGTTACTTTTAACAATATTTTTCCATCCTTGTGTTGTACATGTAAAGCCATATATCTAAGTTGTAATTTTTTCATATTTTATCTATCACTTGTGATTCAAAATGATTTAATTTTGATATGTTTAAAAAACATAATTTAAAAATGATTAAATTTAAAAATAAATTGATTCAATTTATTTTTTTATCATTAATTATTATACTACACAAACCCTATTTTTGAAAATTTTAAATTACATATTACTGATATAATTGTTCAAGGAACTAATTATCAAAAAAGTTTTGAACTATAGTTTGTTTTTCAAATCTATCCCATGCTTTATTTTTAATGAAAAATATCCACACTTTAATTTTCTTTTCAAAACTATCCTCAAATCAATATTTGATTATTAAAAAATGGATAAAGGATCATTTTAATCTCAAACCCAAAAAAGAGAAAAAACCAAAAATTACATAAAATTTTATTTAATTTGATTTGATTCACTTTTAATATATGAAATCTAACTAAACCGAATTGAATATATATATTTAGATAAATAATTTAATATAAAATTTTATTATAGATTATCACTAATTTATAATTCAAAATTCAAATTTTAGATAATTATAATTTTTTTCAAAACAATGCAATGATAAATAATTATAAATTTTATGTATTTATTAAAATAGCTAAACCTTATTTGATACAAATAATCAAATTATCTTTTCATGAGTTATTTTTTGAAAAAAAAAAATTATTAAAATAAAAATAGTTAAATATTAATTTATTCAAATATATAACAAGTTAAAAAATAAATTAATCTTACAATTATACATGTATACTTAGTGATAGATTTAGAAAATTTTTAAAATTGAGTATATGTAGTATATTTTAAAATTTAAATTATAGATTAAATGTTGCTTATTTATTTATAAAAATTAAGATTCATGGATATAAATGATATATAATAATTGTTTAATAATTATTTTTAAAGTAAATAAATTATTTAAAATATTTTAAATAATCATAAAAGTTAAAATTGAAAGAGAATAAAATGAATAAGTACATATCATACAAATAATAAAAATTAAAAAATAATATAAGGCATATAAATAGAAAATAAAAGTAGTACAAGTGTATAATAATTTAATATTTAATTATCATTTAATAGAAAAATCAGACAAAATATTTTTCTATATAAAATATAAAGTTAATTTATTGTATTTAAATTTCAAGAATAAATAATTGATTAAGTCTAAATCGATTAAATTTTATAATAAAATAAATATTTAAATAAAATAATAGATTAATAGAGGTCCTAAAAAATTAAAGTGGATTGAATTTTTATATTATATAATGTACTTTTCAAATAAAAGTGGAGTATTTTTTATACTAAAAAAATATTGTCAAAAAATTATTAATTTTTATATTATTAAAAAAATACTGACACAATGCAAAGTGAAAAAGATACTGTTTGTATACAAAGAGAAAGTTAACAAGATTTTATATAATTTTTTGTTTAATTTTTATTTTGAGTTTTAATATTTAACTATTATATATTTTTAGTAAATTTATTTTTCTCACAAAAAATAACTCATTAATATAAAAGGATAATTTAATTATTTATAAAAAATAATTTTTAGCTATTTAATGCACACATAAAAAAAGGTAATAACTTTTTGTTACCGTATTATTTTATGTTTGTCTAAATTTTTACTTTGAATTATAAATGAATACAATTTTTTAATAAATTATTTATTTAAATAAATTATATTTCAATTATTTAGAATAAATATATTCAATTCGATTTGGTTAGATTTTTATATATTGAAAGTGAATCAAACCAAATTACATAGGATTTTATATAACTTTTAGTTATTTTCTTTTTTTTTGAATTTAACTAAACTTTTTTAAAAAGTTTAGGGATCAAATTGTCCTTTTTTCATTTTTTAATAATTAGATATTGGTTTGAATACAAATTTGAAAAGAAAATTGAAGTTTAAACATTTTTTTTGCTAAAAAATGAAGTATGGAATAAATTTGAAAAATACTCTAAAGTTTAGGATATTTTTGAGAACTAAGCCTTGTTCAAATTTGAAATCTTACTATATCTCTGCAAAAAGAATTCAATAATATTGAAGTAAGGCTTTTTCTTAAAAAAATAAGAAATTTTGAAATCGAGTCAAATGAAAAATATACTTATGGTATGCTTAGGATAGTTGATGATATAACTAATAACTAATAGCAACTACTGATAGCAGTTTAATATTACATATGTAATAAATTATATTTAATAATTATTATTAATTCATAAATGACTATTAATATTTTATATATTCAATTAAATAAATAAAATTAAAATATATAAAAATAAAACATAATAAATTTTTTTTTTTGCTTGCCATAAATAACAAGTTAATTAGGATGAATTATATAATTATATAATTAACTAGTGTAACCTATTATTATAGGTCAATAAGTATTGTAACCTAACAGTAGGTAATCAATTATTATAATTAATATTTCAATGTAATTTTTTAATGATAAATAAAAATCATAAAAGATAAAGTCTTAATCAATATTGATACAAATATGATACATAATATATAATGATGCGTTCAATTTAATTTTAATTTTTATCATATATTTAATAACTTTTATTTAAATTTATTATAGAATATTTTATGAGAATTTTATTTTTAAAAATATATAAAAAAAAACTATACAAAATATGTTAAGTGCATCCCAAAGATAAAAATTAAAAATTACTGATATGATTTAATATTTTAATATAAAGCTGTGAAGTTGAATATATAATTTTTTATATATTAAATTATTTAGTTATATTCATTAATAATAATTTTTATTTATTAGATTGCAAATCTTAGTACAATATTATTAATTACTCTTATTTTTGTTGCGTACCTAATAAAGACCGTTGAGTATACAAAAGTGAAATGGTGACTTTGAACGCAGCAAACTCACTAAGTAATAAGATGATGATTGTGGCACCTACCTGCAACTACAGTGCTATATCATTAGGGCACGTTTGGTCTATTTTTTGTCCAATATATA
Organism: Omphalea diandra; assembly: GCA_949677035.1. Classification (NCBI taxonomy): domain Eukaryota; kingdom Viridiplantae; phylum Streptophyta; class Magnoliopsida; order Malpighiales; family Euphorbiaceae; genus Omphalea; species Omphalea diandra. The sequence goes on from CATIWR010150314.1 coordinate 6,516, forward strand.
ATTTATTTATTTTATATTTAATTTTTATCTTTTTAAATTAAATTTTATATTTTTTTATTCATTTTATATGTTAAAAAAATTGTAATAAACTCAATATAATTCTGATAATAACAACAATTATATTAGATCGTATTTGACACATTACTTAAATATAAAATTTCTTCAAAATATCCAAATACTTTATTGATTTTTTGTAAAAAAAATTATAACATTCAAGACACTTAAATATTTTATTCATTTTTAATAAAAAATTTTCACACAAAAAGAAAAAGAAAAAATATACCATTAAGCACTTAAATATTTTATTTATTTTTTATATAAAATTGAAAAAAATTAATTTTAGCGTGAAGAATGAAATTAACAAAAAAAAAAAATTATTGTGCACAGGGGACAAACGTGGCCTCGGGTGCGACACATATTAATAGTCTATTTTAAAATTAAAAAAAAAAAAAAAACAATAAGTGGAAGCGTAGCCCTTCGCGATTGTTGCAGGGTAACTGTGAGTAAAGCAGCATTTGACTTTTTTTTTAAGATATAAAATTTATTAAACAATATGTAAAAAGTGAATAAAAAAGAAAAAATTCAATAAATGAAATAAAAAAATTTTATATTCAAAATATAATTATGGTTAATATCAAAGCCGCATTTAGCTTTTTAAAATTTTTTTGCAAAGACAGAGAAAATCAACAAAAAAAAAGCAAACTTTCAAATAAATAAATTCTATATTTAATACAAAAAAAAGTTAAATACCATTGCTTCTATTCCAAATTAGATGTTATTTTAGAAAGAAACTTTTATCTTATAACACAAGACGTTTTACAATTATCTATGAGCATTAATTAATTTTTTTCAATTTTACATTTTTTATATATTTTTTTATTTGAAATCAAGCCCTTGATTGTATTCTTATTAATTAATACACAACCTTGCAAGTTTATAAATGATTTAGTGACACTAATATCTAGTTGGTTCAAATGGTAAGTCGCTTATTCTCCTTAAGCAAATCTCAATTTCGAGCTTATATAAATGAAAAAAATTAATATTGAGAGAGTTTAGACTCCCCATAAAGAGTCTCTTCCAGCTTGAATTCAGATTAATCAGGGTCTCCGAACTTTAAAGTGGAGTAGTTATAAAAGATGATTCAATTACCATTGACCAAAAACTCATTGGTTACTGGATTTTTTTTTTTTTTAAAGGAATGAATGCTACCAATGAAATTTGACTTCAATATTGGAGCTGTACTCAGAATTGTTATCAATGAATTTTGACTTTAGCATTGGAGCCGTACTCAGAATTGTCAGGTTGTGAGTTTGAAATCACTTGGATCCCAATTAGAGAAGAGGGGAGGGGGGACAGTTACAGGTGCTGAGGTTTATTTGCAGACTTTTGGTTGTCAAGTATGGGATACAACACTTGGCCCCCAAGCTTTAATTGCGAGCAACCTTTCTGATGAAATAGGATCTAGACTTAAGGAAGGACACAACTTTATAAAGAATTCTCATGTTTCTGTATTGCTTCTTCGTCCAAGCTTATAGCTTCTTCCTTAAATCGTCAATAATTAATACTTTAATGACATGCAATTACTTTTTAAATTTTATTTTGGCCTTGGTTTCCTGATGTCCAATTCATATTTGAAAGGTAACTGAGAATCCTTAAGGCGACTTCAAAAGAATGTTTCGTCATATCTCCAAAGGAGCTTGGACTTTCTCGGATAAAGATCATGGGTGGAAAGTTTCTGATTGCACAGCAGAAAGTCTGAAAGTAAATACGTATTCTTTTTGACTAATGTTTATTATTATAGACAGCTTGAACATTAAACGTTGTGGTAAGTGCTATAATTATAGCCCAAATTCTATTGTGATCTCCAGTGTTGCCTACTTTTCTCAATGATGCCTCCTGAAATTGTTGGTGAAAAATTGGAATATCAGAAGCTATGCGACTCTGTCAATGTCATAATTTCTCTTCAGGTAATTAAGGATTTGTCGCACTGAAAGAATGTTTTTCGGCAGGTTGTACAATAGTCGAGTGTAGGACATTAGTAGTTAAAATCCAATCACTGCCTCTAGTAAAACAGAAACGTTTATCAGCCTTTTATTGTATTGACTTACATTTGCTATGGGTTTCATAAATTAATGGCCAGCATAACTATTATATATTGCTGTGGAGTAAAAATGGTGGTGTATCAGCTTGGGAGCCAGCAGAAGCAGGTTTATGGTTGGAGGTAACTATTTCAAGATAGTGAACATTCTGGCTTCAAAAGTTTCAGGACAATAATATTATTTTCTTTCCATTTCTTTTGCTCCCCAATCCCAACAGGAGATAGGAAAATAGCTTTACTTATAAAATATTCTTTCCTTATTCATCCACTTTCATTTTCTTTCCTCGCTCCCATATTATCCGAGTAGAGGGTTAAGCTTCAAATTCTGACTTCCGCATTAATTAGCAGTCATGTGTATTCATAATGGAATTTCACCAAGGCAGGTATTTTCCTTTTCCAATATTTAGTTCATACGATATTATGATATATCAATTGACGTGCGTTATTTTTGAACTAGTGGCTCAATCCTGTGGATTTTCTGGAGGACCTTGTAATTGAACATGAGTAAGGTTCTTCCATTATTTCCATGCGTAGAGAGCTAATAGTCTTAAAACCTTTTCTCTAGCTACAATTTGATCTTTTTCTTTTTAACCAGAATTTGAATCCTAGGTTCAACACCAGGACGTAAATCCTAAATGCATAGGCTAATAATGGTTGTGCGTCCTTAGACTACCATAGATGCACAAAAACTAGCTAACTAGATTCTGTAAGTTCCCAGAACTCATAAAATAGTATGATCCTACAGGTACGTGGAGTGCACTTCATCATCAATCCAAGCGCTGGTGCTATTCAAAACGTTATATCCTGAGCACAGGAATAAAGAGATAGAAAAAGTTAATAGTAAATGCTGTGCAGTTCCTTGAAGACGTACAAAAGCCTGATGGTCCATTGTATGGTTAATGAATCATCTGTTGATGTTACTATATACGTATAATTACATATATACATATATAATCCAGGTACGGATATTGGGGGATATGTTTCATTTATGGTACATGGTTTGCGCTTGGAGGGTTAGCTGCTGCTGGCAAGACGTATGAAACTTGCCCAGCTATTCGTAAAGGTATTGATTTTCTACTTAGATCACAAAGAGATGATGGTGGATGGGCAGAAAGTTACCTTTCTTGCCCGAGGAAGGTGATCTATGCTTGGCTTTGCATAATAGTTTGTTTGTTCTTTATTATATATATGTTGCAATGACATGTAGTTTGGTTCCATTTATTCAATACAGATGTATGTTCCATTTGAGGGTAATCAATCAAATTTGGTTCAGACTGCTTGGGCTATGATGGGTTTTATTCATGGAGGGCAGGTTGCTTTTACAGTAGTTCAATCGTCAATTTCTTTCTAGATTATATTGTTGTTGCTTTGGTTTTCTCAAAGTTATTAATCATCAACATTTTGTTTAAATAATAGGCTGAAAGAGATCCTACGTCTCTTCATCGTGCTGCAAAATTGTTAATTAATTCTCAAACAGAATTGGTGATTTTCCTCAACAGGTATCTCATTGCACTTTGAACCGCAATTATTAAATAAATAATATTAATGAAGTGGAAATATGTGAAATTATGAATTCAACTACAGAGGAGAACCTAATTAGCTCTCCCAAAAAAATTTATAACTTGAATGCCAAAATTGTTAAGCCAATGGTTGGTTTATGATACCAGCATTTACATTCGTGGAACTTGTATTGTCATGTTCGAAATGCTGTACATATCAGCATTCTTATATACATATCCTAACTGCTATCTTGATTTACTTATGTATATGGCAGGGATTCGCAGGGGTGTATATGAGGAATTGCATGCAGCACTATGCATTATATAGGAATACTTTTCCTGTCTGGGCAATGGCAGAATACAGACGGCATGTTCCTCTGCCTTCCAACAGTAGCTGAATCACGTTCGAGTTACACATATGTCATAAAAAAAAAAAAAAGTTATACATGACGTGGTTTCATCAAATATAAAATTAATTAATTTCGTGGATGCAAAGACGCAGGTTAGATTTTATATATATATATATATAATGGATTCACGACTTTCTAATATAGTCATCATATCAATAAAGACTGGTACAACTCAAGAGCTCCGTGAACAATACTATTAGAGGTGGCAAACTCACTTTCTAATATAGTCATCATATCAATAAGGATTGGTATAACTCTAGAGCTCTGTGAACAATAATGTTAGAGGTGGCAAACTGAAGGGTCGAATTGTTTTGAGTTGAATTGTTTTTGAGTAATGTTATTTTTAGGTTAATCGGATTTTAGGTCGAGTGTGGGTTTACTCTTAAAAATGATATTTTCAATTCAAGGATCAATTTTTATTTAATTTTAAATATCCATTTAGATTTTTATCGTTTATGAAATATTTTCTCATAATATATTAAGAGAGAAATAATAATTTTCTTTTAAAGAAATATTTTTAGTAAGATAGATTTATATAAAACGAAACTTGATTAAAATTTTTTATATTTATTTGAATACTTAATAAAATAAATATAATTTATTTTTTAGGCAAATGACTATATATAATGAACAAAAGTAATTGAACTAAATCCACATAAAATTATAATAAAATCAAATATCATAATTTAAATTAATTTACAACAAAAACATATGATGCCCAATGATAGATAATCACTCTTATAAAAATTTTGTGTATTAAAATAAAAATATATGTGATAAAATTAGATTTATCTTAATATGTGATTTTATCAAGACAAAATTAAATTTATTACAATTATTATAAAATAAGTAAAATCACAAAAAAAAAAAATTTACGTATTAAATGATTTTAAAAAATTATGATAAAAATTTAACTTAATTACTCAAAAATTTAAACCTTTATGTGATTTTAAATTATATTCAAAACTTCTAATTGATTTAATTACACTTTAATTTGATAAATTGATTTTAATTATACCTCAATTCAAAAATAAAATTTAGTAAAGTGCATATTTAGACTCAATTGACGCTTTTACTTTTTCAATTAGTTTGATTAAATCTAAAATTAAGTTCAGAGTTTAATTAATATAAAAATTTTATTTTTATTCAATTTAATCTCATTTTTACTTAATTAAATTTATTATACACTTCTATATGATGGATTTTAATTTTCCATTTAAATTTAAAATTTTAAAATTTAAATTTGTAATTCATAAAATCACTCAATCTCTCAATTTTTTTTAAAAAAATTCTCTCAATCTTCTTAAAAAAATTTATCTCAATCTTTTGTAAAAAATTAATTTTATATTTTAATAATAAATTATAAACTATTCAAAATAAAAATTTTTGAGAAATATTTAAAAATAAAGCACATAAATTTAATTAAGATGAAATTTTATTTTTTATTCAATTTAATATCATTTTTTCTTAATGAAATTTATTTTGTATTTTTATATGATGAGTTTTAATTTTATGTTTAATTTAAAAAATAAAAATTTTAAATTTTAAACTTATAATTCATAAAATCTCTCAATCACTCTTTAAAAAATTAATTATTATATTTTAAATAGTAATTACTTAAACTATTTAAATTAAAATTTTAAAAATTTATACTTGAAATAAAAATTAAGGATTTAATAGTTATTTATTTAAATATATAAAAATAAATTTTATAATTTTAAAAAATGAAATTAATATAAAATTATTTTTTTATGAACTAAAATAAAAATAAAATTTTGATATTTTGTTGAAAAATATTGAAATTGAGTAAAAATAAAAATATTATCTTAGTAAGATTTAAACTTTATTTTAAATATGATTGAACTAATTGAAAAAAATATAAAGGTTAATTGAGTCTAAATATACATTTTATTAAATACTTATTTTGACTGGGGTATAATTGAAATCAATTCATCAAATTAGGATGTAATTGACTCAATTAGAAATTTTAGATATAATTAAAAATTTACAAAAAGATTTGAATTTTCTGAGTCATTGAGCCCAAAAATTTTTGTCATAATAAATGAGCATATTAAATAAATTATGATATACACTCTTTCATCATAATATTTTATTACAATATAGTGTCCACCAAATTTCATATAAGAAGAAATAATATTATTATAATGATATCTATCACTGTATTAAATATTTAAAATTATGATAAAATTATTTTATTACAATAAATAATTTTCATTCTTACTAAATAATTTATCATAACAAATAATAAATTATAATTTAGGGATGTAAAAAATGTAATAAAATTAGTAAATTTATTAAAATATAAAAAATTCATTATATTTTAAATAAAATAAAAATAAAGTTAAATTTAAATTTAAATTTAATTAGATATTTAAATATTTCTTGAAATAAGTTTCTTTCTTTTTCATTTTAGTTATTCTTCCTTTTTTTATTTTTTTATATTGTCATTGAATCAATCGGGTTGGATCACAAATGAGTCAGTTTTGACTCAACTCATTGGATTGATCTTTACCCGACTCGGCTCGAAAATTTTCAAGTTATTTAGATTTAGTTGCCTTTTCAAGAAGATTTGAGTCAAATTTTTGAATCAGACAAAACTCTGCACCTCTAAGTAACATAGTTCTTGAGAGATATGTTTCGTTTTGTTTTTTATTGAAATATAAAATTTGATCCAATAAATATGAAAACTGAATAAAAATATTATAAAGATGAATAAATTATGATAAAATTATGAATTTAAACTTGGAGCTAAACATGATTTTGTATAGTCACTAGTACTATAAAGAAGTTTAAATATTTTAAAAAATTCAAATATAGAATGTGAATCCCGAAATGCATAAATTAAATCAAGAAACTATAAAAAATAAACATCAAATGAAGAAATTTTATATTATTTTTTTAAAAAAATGAGCTAAACATACCTAAAATGTGACGACACTATTGATATTGCAAGGAGTTATATCTATCAATTCCTCTAATAAGGCAGTAGTACTTCTAACTAGATTTATTGAGATTTTATTTAATATTTTTTAGATTTGATTTAATTTTTAGAAAATATTTTATTTAAAAAATCTCTATGTAACTTTCTATGTGGAGTTTTTATATAGGAAGAATATAATATATAATTAATATATTTATTATTTAGAAAGATAAAAGAATTAATTTAGGATTTCTAAGATTTAGAAGGATATTATGATTTAGAAAGTTTTGTTATTTCCTTGTTTATTTTGATTTTAATTTCTTGATTAGTTTAAGAGCTTAGACTATAAATAAAACTATAACAACCCATTTGGTTTACAAATTGTTTAAGTCATAGGATTAATGTTAATGCTAAGTTTAGTTAAGTCATAGGATTAGTTAAACTAACTCTTGTTTGGTAGAGATATTTTAATCCTAGTATTAAGTAATCTGAGTTTTTAATCTCATATTTGATATGACAGTTTAAGTAATGAGATAAATTAATGAAACAAAATAAATTATTTAAATAGCTTTTGCCTTAAAGTTTAAAAATGTTGAGTTTCAATTTTTCTTCTTATCATTCTCAATACGTATTTTCAAACTTCTTTGCATTGATTTGAGATTGAGGTTTGAATTACCATTTTTCCTATAAGTTTTTTTTTTTGTAATTTTATTTTTTGATGTTAGATATTATCACATTTTGTTTCTTTTTTAATTAGATATTTAATAAAATTATATTAAATTATTATATTATTTTTTATTTTAATATCTAATTTAATAATTTAAATTATATATTTAATTTTAAGATTATATATCATAAATTATATATATTTAACTTGATTTTTATAAAAATGAAAATTTCAAAGAAAAGGACAAATTAATGGTTTTCTCATTTGAAATACACAAAAAGAATTTAAATCATTTATTTTAATTTAGTTTTAAAATAATAATTTTAGAAACCAAATAATCCTCTAATTAAATAGGTCAAATCAATATATGACTCCATTAAGGTTATTTTAGGTATTATAAATTTATAAATGTAGGGATTAATGAGATTAGTAAAGATATAAGGAAGATAGGATTTAGTAAAAACTATTTTCATGGATTAAGTCTCTAGAATTAGTAATCCAAACTCATCTTTTGAACCAAATATAGGATTAGTAATTAATTTTATGGTTTAGTTGTGTAGTCCTGCAAACCAAATGGACTTTAAGTATTATAAATTTGAAGTCTTGAATTTTTTTTTATGATTAATAAAATTTTTTAAAGAGAATATTCTCTTTTCTTGTTTGGAGACCTTTCATTTTGTATTGCGGCTAGAGGTAAATTTAAATATAATTTAAGTACGTAAATTTACAACCCTAAAATCAGCTACATAATGTAGGCTAGGTCATGTCCTTTATTAAAAAAATAGTTCAGATCTCTATTTTTAAAAATTTAATGTATTATTAATATTAATATGAAAATTTTAAAAAGATATTATATCTTAAATGTAATTATAAATTAAGATATAAATTATTTTCTATATATGTTAAACACAAATAAATAATTTTATTTAAATTATTAGTAAAGTTATTTAGAGCCAACTCATGAATTTATTATTAAGTTAGTTCCAATCAAGTATTAGTAAGCTTGAGATTAGTTCAATAAATTAATGAGTCTGAGTTCAACCTTCATTTTAGTGATCATAATTAATAAATCAAGATTGTACAAATTTTTATTTGAGTTAAACTTGGAGTAGTTTTTTACCCCCAAAAAAAAAAAAAAAAGACTTGGAGTAGTTGATAATAGGCTTGATTTATTTATAACACTAAGGTCAGGTAGTCAATGCAGGCTAGGCCATCTCATTTCTTGAAATATAGTTTGGTTATAATAGGCTTGATTTATTGATGAGACAGATCTTTCAGGAGAATAGACTTGTGAATTTGATTATAACATATAGATAAGTAAAAACCAGAATCGATCAAATTTTCAATTTAATAAAAGGAGTAAGACAACTTTCCAATTGATTGTTGTATAAATAGTTGAATAAATGAAGATGAAAGCTTAATAAAAGGAGTAATACAACACAACTAATGATACAGTGGTTAACTCATCCGCAACACTTAATTAATTAACTAGAATAATTAACAATGGTTAAGCCAATAATAATTATTTGTTATTTTTTAACCAAAGAGAATAAAAAAGAACTTTCAACATTCTATATTGCATGATTTGTACGCCACATAGATTTTATGTGACGCATTGATCGTGTGATAGCGCCATCAGATCAGGTGTGACTTGGTGATACCTCTCACATGATTTATGTGCAATATAGGAATTGTTTGATTAGTTTTTTTTTTTTTTGATAATCTCTTAAATCCGAATGAAGCAAACATTATATATATATATATATATATATATATATATATATAAAAGATTTTGGACTTTGTTGTTAGCACAATCATATAATAAATTTCGGTTAAATACTTTGATTCCATAAATTCTCATATTATACTAGTAAGTTCTCTACTTTTATATATTATACTAAAATATTCTTATATTTTAGTTCTGTTAGATTAATCTTTTTATTAAATTTTCTGATAAATTTACATGTAATAGAGGAACAAATTCTAATAATAAAAATCTTATGATTAAAAAAAAAAAAATCCTATATGACAATCAACATTAAATCTGTTAATAATTCTATGTATAAATACCACACACACTTTTTAATATGATTTGACTAAAGAAATGGACTTTTATATATATATATATATATATAAAGAAGATTAGAATTAGTTATGGATAAAATCCATCGCGAGGCTCTGGATTCTCTCTCTCATTGAAATTTAAGCAACATCTTTATCATATTGATTATCAACTGGGTTCTAATCCAAGTTTGAAATGATCACTGTAACATAAAGCAGAAAATTTTGTTGGAGTTTTTGAGACTTGCTTGCTAGCTATAAATATTTAATTAAAACCACAATGCGGAGGCTGAAGATAGCAGAGGGTGGCCAAGACCCTTGCACATACAGCACAAACAACTTTCTTGGAAGGCAAAGATGGGAGTTTGATCCTGATGCTGGTACTTCTGAAGAGAAAGCCGAGGTTGAACAAGGTCGCCAAAATTTCTGGAAAAATCGATTTCAGGCTAAGCCCAACTCTGACCTCCTCTGGCAGAAGAAGGTACTGGTTTACATTTCTTCCTGTGTTTATGTATATAATGGGTAAGTTGCTGATTGTCTATTGCTCATTATGTGCAGTTTCGAAGAGAGAAAAATTTCAAACCGACAATTCTTAAAGTAAAAGTTGAGGATGGTGAGGAAATAACATATGAAACAGTGACAACAACATTAAGAAGGACAGTTCATGTTTTCTCAGCTTTGCAGGCTTCCGATGGCCATTGGCCTGCTACAAATTCTGGCATCCTATTCTTCTTACCACCCTTGGTGATTATTCTTCTCCTCTTTTTTGGCTTATTCAAAATTTTTAAAAGAACAGAGCGTTTAGAAATCAACCCTTGATCTTTTGTACTACAAAAGAAATATCAAACTATTGAGCTACTTGCTCTATAGCCTAAGGAGGCACTTGACAATTAAATTATATGATACCTTTCATATAATTAATTAGTTTTGATTTTCAACTATATATGAACCCAACGCAACTTCTGTGACTTGGAAACTTGTAGGTCTTTGTGCTGTACATTATAGGTCATCTAAATGCAATGATAACTGGGGAGCACCGCAAACAAATCCTGAATTACAGATACTGCCATCAGGTAGAATTAATGACACATCTCGTTGAACGACAAGATTTCCAAAATTAACACAATATTACTGCAGAATGAAGATGGTGGGTGGGGACTGCACATAGAGGGCCATAGTACCGTGTTTTGTGCTGTTCTCAGCTACATTTGTGTGCGGATGCTAGAAGGCCCTGATGGTGGAAAAGACAATTCATGTGAAAGAGCACGCAAATGGATTCTTGATCATGGTTCTGCAACTGCTATTCCCTCTTGGGGAAAGATTTGGCTTTCTGTACGTACCTATGTGGCCACACCTGCAATTTAATTAATATATATTAGAGTCAAATAATAAATTAATTAATTTTCCAGTATATCTATTAGTGAACTTTATATAATGTTAAATATTTAATAATAATTTTATTAGTATATAACTACTTATCATATATAATTTTTATTTTTGATAAAATCACTATAAATAATTAATAAATTACGTGTATGATTTAAAATTTTATATAACGACACACACAATAGTGTCATATTTATACATCACATACAATTCATTTATTATATCCTAGTATAATTTTCTTAAAATTATTAATTATTGTTTTGTTGGCACCCTAATAATATTATCAAGCACACCATTAAACTGCCAGTCCAATAATTTAGTCATTAATTAATTTCTGAATTTCGTTGATACTCAACCTATATGACTGTTCTGGAACCAACCCAGTTTCCCCAGAGTTTGGGCAGTCCCAAGTTGTTTTCCAGTGCATCCAGGTTTTTTTTTCTTTTATTTTTTATTTTAATTTTTCATCTAACACCTTTTAAACAACTCTATTACAGCTACACAAGCATCATTTGGTTTTTTTATTTTTATTTATCATTTTGTTTCAATCATAACATGTTATATTTTGTATACAATTCTCTAAATTCTAATGAAATTATGATTGCAGGAAAAATGTTATGCTACTGCCGGACGACGTACCTACCCATGTCATATTTGTGTGGAAAAAGGTTTATGGCTCCAGCAACACCTCTCCTTTGGCAATTGCGAGAAGAGATTTTTAACCAACCTTATGCAAAAAATTGATTGGAAGTGTGTCCGCCATTTGTGTGCAAAAGTGAGTTTATTTATTTCCTCATTGTCGTCTAGCTAGAATTGAAACGAACCCACAATCAGTCCTTGCAAAACTTATAGAAAAATCAAGCCATATAATTAATTAATTTGCAGGAAGATCTCTGCTATCCTCGGACAACTGTCCAAACACTGTTGTGGGACGTTCTGTACAATTTTGTAGGGCCTCTACTGACACGTTGCCCCTTTAAGAAATTGAGAGAGAAAGCTCTTGAAAAAACTATGATTCATTTACATTATGAAGATGAGATCAGTAGATACATTACTATTGGGTGCATAGAGAAGGCAACTCTCTGTAAGCTTTGACGCAAAGGGAGAACAACATTAGAAGTCCTAAAACTGGATCTGTTTTTATCTAAAACTTGATCTGTTTTTACATTTAAGCACATGTTTAGAAATACACGTACATGAGTTATTTGTAAGGTGCCCTTTCTTTAAGACTTTCTCCATGTAATATTTGTCCATGTTGATCAGCCATTGTTCATGCTTGCTTGTTGGATTGAAGATCCCAATGGGGAATATTACAAGAAGCATCTTGCTAGGTTCTGGGATTTCATGTGGGTTGCAGAAGATGGAATGACTGCTCAGGTTTGTGCATGATTGACAACTATTTATCAGCTAATAGAAACCATCGGGGCACAGCTAGATGTAGCCCTTGCGACATCAACAGCAACTTCACGACAAAGACTACGTTTGAATTTTTCCTTTGTCATTAACTTTGCATATATGTAATATTAATACTAAACACTGAATTTCGGTATTATTTCATTCACTTTCTATATATATTTTTTATTTTCTATATTTATATTGGAAAAAAAATCCAATTGTCCAAACACGGGCTATTGGCAACAATATTGTTCACCAGGGCCCCTCTCGCTATATCTAAAAGCTCAACTCATGCGCAGAGTTTCGGTAGTCAAGTATGGGATACCAGTTTTGCACTCCAGGCTTTGATGGCTAGCAGCCTTGCTGATGAAATAGGACCTACACTTAAGCAAGGACACAACTTCATCAAGAATTCTCAGGTTTCCTTCCCTCACCAAAAATATACAATATATAGACCATAATTTTTATGTTCTTCCGGTTAATTATAGTTGTTAAAGCGCGCCTTAAGGCGCAAGGCGCACCAGGCTCTAACCTTTGCGCCTTAGAAAGCCAAAGGCAGGCGTTGTTACAAAGGCATGCGCCTTGAGCGTTAGGCAAGACACCCTAACGGCATACCTTTATAACAATCTTTACTTATTTATTTTTTTTTTTTGTTTTATATGTGGGTAAATTTGAATTATTGATTAAAAATTAAAAAAACTTTTAGTAAACCTTACCACACCCAATTATGTTTAGAAAAAACAATAAGAAAAGAAATGATAAGTCTACTCTAGCCATAAAAATGAAAAAAAAAAAAAAAACAAGAGTTAGAGATGAGGATGAAGATGATGTTAAAGAAAATGAAGAATATGAAGAAGAAGAAAAGATTGCAAATGATCAATTTGATGATGATGAAAAGGACAATATTGAGCTTGATGATGATTAACTAATTGTGATTTGCTTTGATAATTCATTATTGATAAGTGTTAAAACCTGCTATTTAATATCATTAGTAAGCTTAGGATCTCTATTTGTTTAGCATTTCAAGTCTTTAGTAAGTTTAAGTCTTGTACGCTTAGAATTTGAAAACTTTGTATGTGTGTATTTTTTGTTGTTATTTCTTATTCCCGTGTTTCCTTCTTCTTTGTGTGTGAGTTTTTTTGTTTTTATTATTTATGTGTATTGAGCATTAAAAGTTATAATAGTATATCATCTTACTAGTATTCTAATGATAAAATTTATCAATTTTTATTTTATTTTTTAACTTTGCGTCTCATGTCACTCAGGTGTGTTTGCACCATGCGACTTGCGACTAGGCTCCAGGACCCCTTAGCGGCTTAGTGCGCCTTGCGCCTTAAATAACTAATAATTAGACTCTAACTGAGTTCGAACCTGCAAACTTTGCAGCTGTGAAAATGACTTCTATATATTATAATATGAGCATGTGTATTTTGGATTTAGTTTTTTTGTTTTCTAATCCAACTTCAAATAGGAAAGGTATCTGAGAATCCTCCTGGCGACTTCAAAAGCATGTTCCATCATATCTCTAAAGGAGGATGGACTTTCTCTGATCGAGATCACGGATGGCAAGTTTCTGATTGCACTGCAGAAGCTTTGACGGTAAGCAACTTTGTTCAGAAACCCATTTAAGAGATGACAGAGTTGATCCTCTTGCCTTGCCTTATTTCAGTGTTGTCTACTTCTCTCACTGATCACTCCTGAAATTGTTGGTGAAAAAATGGAATCTCACAAGTTATTTGATGCTGTTAATGTCATACTCCCTCTTCACGTGAGAATTCACTCATTGTACAAAAATTGTGCTGCAATTACTCTGCCTTCAACTGAATTAGGGAACTGAAATTGTCTTAAAGTACCCAGTTGGGTTTTATATATCAAGAAATACTAGTATTATAAATATCTGTAATCAGCTATTAATCAGCACATAATTGGTCATAGTTTTCAAAATTCAATTAGTATTGATGAATGACTTATGCAGAGTAAAAATGGCGGTATACCAGCATGGGAGCCTGAACCATCAACATTTTGGATGGAGGTAACTAGCTACTTAATTTAACATATATGTATAATCAAATTAATCTCATGAGATGCTGCTGAATTACTTACTTTGTTCCTCCAGTGGCTCAATCCGATCGAGTTTTTCGAGGATGCTGTCATTGAGCATGAGTAGGACACATTGAACTGCACAGTGTTTTTTTTGTCATCCTCATATCGAAATTTTCTTGTTGATAATAAAAATCTTGATGCAGGCATGTAGAGTGCACATCATCATCCATCTGCGCTCTTGTTCTGTTCAAGAAGTTGTATCCTGATCACAGAAAGGAGGAGATTGAAAATTTCATCTCAAATGCTGCAGAGTTCATTCAAGGCATACAAAGGGCTGATGGATCATGGTATATTTCTCCCACTATATATATATATATATACACACACACACACTTTTGTTGCTTCCTGTTGAAACAATATATACTATGCATATTAACATTTTTCACAGGTATGGTAACTGGGGAATATGCTTCATATATGGCACATGTTTTGCACTCAGAGGCCTAGCTGCTGCTGGCGGGAAATACTACAATTGTTCGGCTATGCGTGAAGGAGTGAATTTTCTTCTGAAGTCACAAAGAGAAGATGGTGGTTAGGGTGAGCCCAAAGAAGGTAATTTTTTTTGTCACATACTATAGAATATATCTATTATGCCAAATAGTAGGATGGCATGTAGTGGAGAAGAGAGCCCTATTCAAATGATGCACAGTGATAGAATCTTTTACTCACTCATAAATACTCTCTGATGCAGGAATCTGTGCCTCTTGAAGGTACCAGGTCTAATCTGGTACATACTGCATGGGCTATGATGGGTTTAATTCATGGTGGGCAGGTACAGCTTCATAACTAATTTATGTTCTAAATCTAATACATAACTTTGCTCTGAATTATATGTATGTTCATAACTGAAAATTTCAAATTTTTTAATTACAGGCAGAGATAGAGCCTACACCTCTGAATTCTGCTGCAAAGCTGCTAATCAATTCACAAACAGAACTTGGTGATTTTCCTCAACAGGTAACCCTTTCTCTGTCTCTAACATAGCTATATTTACAATACTTGAGTATGTTAATATGTAGTAATAGTGAAAGTTCCAGTAACATTAACTTATCACTCATCTATTAATACAGGAAAATTTGGGAGCTTTCATGAGGATTTGCATGTTGCACTATGCATCATATAGGAATATTTTCCCTCTTTGGGCTCTGGCAGAATATCGCCGGAGCGTTTCATTGCCTTCCACAAAGGGTTGAAATTGCATGTGACTATTCACAACATGGAGACTGATAATCATGAGTTAATACAGAACTCCTATCATACTAAAGTACGAGCCAATAAACTTGAAAAATGTTTGCTTCTCATGTATTTTAGTTGTTGTTTTCAATAAAATTACAAGTCAATCAAGTCATACAAATTTGAGATCTTTTTACTTAAAAGTTTTCTCATTCCTTATAGATTCCGAATGTAAGCACATACTGATATGGATATGAAGGCATTTACTTGTATATACACTCATTACAACAAATCTACTGGTAAGAAAATATACAAAAATTTATTATATTCTCGATCATAATACCTTAGAATTGCCTATGGGGAAAACAAATAATAATCAATTTTTTTTTAAAAAAAAAAGTCTATCGTCTCCGGAAATTAAAGGTTCTAATAGAAATAGCAAAAATAAATGCAAAGAGGACTGCAAACCCAAGAACTACAGCTGCAACCACTCCTAGAAAATCATGTTTAAAACCATAATATTCTCTCACGAAATCTTGCACTAGTTGACCACTCTTAAGTGGATCCTTTATGTCTCCAGATTGGGATGCCATTGATCCATACAAAGTCCATGACACTGGACATGCCCAGTGGTACCATCTCCACCACACAGGCATCCACTGGTATTACACATCAGATAAATTAACTTGTCCACAAGATAACTAGGCATAACAGAAATTTAATTATAGCACTTGCAAGAATTAATATAAAGGGTAGTGAATGCTTACAGTTCGGGGGGATGATAAATCCTGAAAAGAGGTTCCATATTCCGTAAAATGCTGAAGAAATGATGGAGGAAATATGATGGTTTGGCTTCACAGCTACAGCAATCATTCCATAGAATGTGAAGTACAATAGTGTGAAGTATGTGAAGAATAAATACCAAAAGAACTTAGCAGTAGTGCATTCGTATCCAATCAACGCATAAGTAATAATATCATAGACAACCGCTTGAACAAATATATATGGAAGCTCAACCAGGACCTGTAACAAAATAAGAAGTTTGTTAAAACAAAGAACAGATAACATTTTATATGCTGAGCAATTTGTAAAATGTAAAAACTCATTGCCTGAGCAAAACCGTAGGGCAAAGCTTAATACATTGCTGCAGCTCTCACTCTATGGAAGACCGTTCTTTCAACTGCAACAAGTGGCTGCACAGTTGCTGCATTTTGCACCCCAAGGAAGAGAACTGCCGTATACATTGAACCTGCAGAATTGAAAATATCTTGTTGCTTTTCCCTGCAGCGTGAGAAATGGGAATAAGATACAAAGGCAGAAGAAAAGCCATTTTAGTATGAGCTGTTAAAACTGTTTTAGCAGTACCATACAACTTACGTTTTGGAACCAAGATCCCAGAACATTGTCCCAAACATCAAAGATATAAAGGTCATGAACAAAAATCTTATGGCGGTATATGGTGGATTCCGCCAGTATGACAACCGTTGCTTCCATAAGCAAGCCATACATTGAGTAAAAAATGACTCTGAGTACTGTGTAGGGAAATGGAGGTCCTTCGAACCAGGAGCAGCTGTGCTTAATTCCTGAATCATTGCTTTGTTTCTCCTGAACCAATTATGAAAAGTTTAACTTTAATTTCTAGACTACATGCTTTACTTTTTCCTCTGAGAAAAAATAGTGGAGTAGAACATTCTTCTGTTTGACCAATTTAGTTTATACGTAAAACATACCTGTACAGTTGTGAATTCTTATAAATGGAAGGAAAATCAACTCCCAAAGCCAACTCTTGTGCAGAACTGGACACTTCCAGCATCCAAGTTGCTGGATTATAACCATCTTTAATTTTACTGACTTCTTCAAGTTCCCTGATAAACAGAATAGTAACTATAAGCTTGAATTAAATATAAAAAAGAGGTTTCTATAGATGTCCATTACTCATTATTGTTGTCTCAAAATATTTAATTAGATGGCAAGAATGGCGACCTAATGGCCCCACATAAATCTCTTCTCCCCCTCTCTTCATCAGGAATAGCTGCAATGCCATTGTTGAACAAACATTTGAAACAAAATTTTTTTCTAACAAACTTAATTGTGTGTGGCCTACTTAAAACTGTTTCCCTTTGGTGGGTTATAGATATATGAGATGCATTCAGGATAACTGATGTCATACTCCCTAGCATTCGCAGTGAGACAGAACAGATTTCTTTAAACATGACAAAGAATTAGTTGTTAAAATGTTTTTCGAATTATGCACTGCAAATAAATTTGAACTAAACAACCAGATAGCATACAAACACAAATGAAACAAGGATAAAAGCGACAATATTCAAAGAGCATAAACTTGCATGAAAAAACAGATGGTTAAAGCACATTGCTGAAGAAGAACTTAACCTTTCTGGTTTCAGAATTCACTTTAGGGGACAGACGAAACCAAGCTGAATAAGTAAAGATTCATAGACAGTAACATGTGGAGAGTGGATATCATTTTGTTCACAATATCCTGAATTCTAGTAAAAGTTTTTTGCTTCTTTGGCTACCCAGAAATTGTTATATTGCCTTCAATATATCCACCAGTTTTCCTACCAGCCAGTACATCCATAAGAGTGGTTTTACCAGCCCCACTAACACCCATTAAAGCTGTGAGAACACCTGGCCTAAAAGCACCACTCACCCCCTTCAATAGCACCAATTTGTCTCCATGGGCTCCTCGATTTCTTATTTCCTGTAGAATAAATATAACAAGGTCAAGTTTCTGTTATTCTTTCAACCATGTAATACTCCATAAAATATTCTTGTGCTTTCCTAAACTGTGATACCTGTGGCATATCAACAGAGTATATAACATTGTCAAAGGTAAGGCAATGTGGTTTAAATGGAAGGACCATCCCTTTTTTCTTGTTACAATTTGTCTCATCAATTCTGCTTGCCCCATTCGCTGCATGTAAATTGAACTTAGTAATTTAGAAAGTATAACACATTATGAATGAATCTATTACCTGTGCTGACTCTGCGACTACTTTCTGTTTGAGATAGCTGAATGGCTCCTCCAGTTTTTTCACTTGGTACAGGCTCATCAGATATAACAGCCTGATGCTTCTCAAATGCTGCCAAATACTGTAAGCAAGATATTAGCAAAAGCTCTCATTTTTGGGGGACAAAAAAAGAAGATGAAATCGACAAGGTAACGCCACTCACAATTAAGGAATGTAAGAGCCACAGTAAAACATAAGTTGAATACTAGCGTGAATCCAGCCAATGCGCCTACTCCTAACCAATACCAATATGCGTGTGTATAGAACCCACGACTTCCCATAACTTGAACTCCTAAGGGTTCTGTTGATTTTAGTGGAATCTGCAATTTTCAAAGTAAGGAATTACTTGGTTATTAAGAGGAAAAACACAAATGTAAGAATGTCAAGTTAAAGAAAACTACATGGCTCAGCTTTTTCCCAGAAACTCATTAACTAATATTGCATTCTGCCCATACATCAATGGTTACATCCAGGAACCCATATCCACCATTTCTTAATGTCCTCTGTAGCATCAAATATAGAGGAAAACGAAAAGTCATTACTTTTGCTTTGAGAAAAATTAGTCAGTCAAATACACACGTACTCATTATATCATTACTTTTGCTTTGAGAAAAATTAGTCAGTCAAATACAGACGTACTCATTATACCTCATGACAGGACAATGCCACCCAATGCAAAAAGTGTAAGCAGTGCAAATGAACCAAAGGTGCCAGCAACAATCATGTTTCTTGCAGCTGCAGCAATAAATCGAACTAGTGCAGAAGCCATCTGGTTAACAAGTAAGAGCAAAAGGTACTGGTTGAATAACCAGCAGCAATCACCAGTTTGTATTAGCTTGATCAGGACAAAGTGCTTTATATGTAATCTAATCAACATTGTTTGCTTTTCTTATTACTTTCTTTTCTTACCTTCCAACATTAGGATCGAATCCAATGACACAATAAGTGATGAATACCCGAACAGCAACTTCTAAAAATGTTATAGGAATTTTAAGAATCCATGTAGGAAGAGAATATGTCCATGAAGGATAGAATAGGAGGTTTCTTTGCTTGAAAAACACAGGAAGCTTTACGATGGTCAGTGACAATTCTGCCATACCATTGAACATGATCATAATTATGGTGAAGAACAAAGCACCCATAAAAATTCCTCCATCTGAGAGATCTTCACAGCCCATATTAGTTCTCAGGAAGAGTGTCATAGGAATGATCACCATAATTGTGAGCTGACAGGAAAAACAAAAAAAAATGTGAAAATTATCATGTGCAAAAGCTGAAAGCAAAAACTTAGGAAAATGTACATTTCTGTTGGCAATTGCTAGGCTGAGCTTGAAGATGTAAACGAATGAGTTCCTTTTCATGAGCAAGTACTCTCTTGAGAAGCAAGCTTTAAGCAGTTCCATTGTTCCAACACCATATATTTTGGTTGCCAAAGCAGCTGAGTGATTCTTGGTTCTATCAAATGGGGTTGAAAGTTCATGTTCCATTCTTCGACCCACATCATAAGATTGAAATGCCTCAACAAATTCTTGAAATGTGACAAAATTTTAAGGCTGATCTTTATGTGCCCAGTACTGCTTCTGATCTTTCCTTGAGGTCACTTGCAATGAGTTCATTAATTATAAGCATCATGGAATTGCACATATAAGCTGATTTTAAGGAAAAGCACGAAAGATAACAGACAAAATTCTTAATGTTATGCTTACTTCTTGCAAGAAATCATCTACGCCTTTTGTTTCATGACACTTGAAGCCCTATGTTCAAAAAGCACTTCTTCACTAGGACCCTGGTACACAATCTGTCCATCAGACAGCAGAATTATATCATCAAAGAGGTCCTAGGTCTCTGGTGCAGGTTGGAGGAGGCAAATGACAGCAGTTCCATTAAGAATATGAAAGAATTGTTTTAGTGAGTTCACAATTTGGTAAGTTGTTGAGGTGTCCAAGCCAGTAGAGATCTCATCCATAAACAGTGCCCTTGCTGGACCAACCAGCATTTCACCTTCAATTTGATTATTAAAGATTCCATTTCAGACACATACTTCATAATAATAACAACAAAATCATATTTGGCATCAGAAATAGACTGTTGGATTCTATTTTTATTACCAGTTGTAAAACACTTCCTTTGTCCTCCAGAGATACCCCTTAATATTTCATGTCTGCACAGACTTCTAATCCTAATAGCTGCAAGTTTAAGTGAAAGAAAAAAAAAGGAAAGATTAAATAAAGAAAGAAATATTACATTAGCAGTTTCTAAAGATCTTTTATGATATTAAAGCACTTTTGTGCTGATGATAACTTCAAAATATAATCTGTTACCACACTAGTCTCTTGAGCTTTTGTTGCTGCAGCCTGCAACACAAGATAAAATCATCAATGAAAATCCTGTTCTAAGATAGAATTCTTATCGATGAATCGGAAATACTTATTTAAGTTAATAATCTAGAGTACACAAATATGGCAGATCTGAATAAGGTATAATTTCCTTCCTTGCCTTTATGAAAACATCAATATCAGGATCAGGTTTGCTATTTGCTGCTTTTTCTCTTCTAGACAGCTCCGCTAACATCTCTGCAAGTTGCCAAGATCTTTTCATTGTTAGTCACGATTAGACCCTGTAGAGATCATTATCACGCATCGCGAATATACATTAGAAAATAAAATTTAATCCAGTAATCATATCTAACCATGTTGGGATCCAACCCCTTGGCATCTAGCAGAAAATGCTAAAGTTTCCCTTACAATCATTTCTCCTATATGAAGATCACGTTGACTGATATATGCTGCCATTTTTTGTGGTATGAACTCATTCATCTCATGACCATTGTAAGTCACATTACCAGAGAACTGTAAGAGAATATTCAATGTCTCACATTAAATATGAAACCAATGTTTTTTAAATGTGAATATTAATTAAAAGTTGAATCCACCACGAAATTAAGTTATATAGCTGAGAAATCATGTCACCACCTTCAAACTAGGATCAAGTTTCCCAGCCAATGCCAGTAGAAGTGTAGTCTTCCCAGAACTTGGAGGACCCAACAGTAAAGTCATTCTGGAAAATATTCATGCCCAAATAGTCAATTTAAATTGTAAGATTGGACCAAAATATTTTCATTGGAAACTAATGTGTATATAGTCTAAGCATTTATAGCTAACATCAAGTTGTCACACCTTGATGGCTTGATGATCCCGCTAGCATCCTTAAGGATGGTCAATGGTCTCTTTCTACTTGGAAGGATATGGAGAGAATTCAAGAAATCCTTATAAGTCAAAAAGAAATTATAATTTATAAGAGCCATAATAAAAGAATTGCAACGTTAACTTAAAGGTCTGCTAATAATTACCCCTAATATATTAAAAATGAAGTTAAAGAATGTAGGTAATGCTCTATTTCCTACAAAAGCTTCTGCTTCGATATTTAGATGCTCAAATCAAACTTCAATTGTTGGAATTTCAACTCCAACCCCAAGAACACCAAGAAATAGCTAAACAAACAAAAAATGAGCATCACAAATATGTTCGGATGAACATAAACTATCTTGTTTGCTAAAGCTTAATCATGAAATTCAAAACCAATTCAAATTCAACATATAATCACTCACTTTTAAAAGTTTTTTAAATTGGTCTTTAATAAAATTTAGACCATTGATGTTGGATCTAATTACTGATATTATATAAACCTAATAAATCATATTATTATTTATCAAACATTAAAGAATCCAAATCCGACCAGAAAAATATCACAACCAAAACAAATTAAAAATCCAATCTTTTTCACTTAGAATATACCCATTTGTCCAATTATGGCCAGACATTAATGAGAAAGCAACAATTCAAAATCCAATAAATGTGCAAGTTTTCATAGCGACCAAACAGTAGAAATCTTTTCATTACCTATCAATTCTGCTCTTGAGCTTCAACAAGAACTTCTCATTATCCTCTTCAGCAACTCTAACCAATCTCTCGAGCAAATTTTTCCCTTCCTGAAACCCAAGATTGTCTGTATCAACCTCATTAGCTCTACCATTACATGCACTAATCAGTATAGCTTTCTTTAAACGATCATAGGTAGGCAATTTTTCAAGAGCGGTCCATTTAAGAGCTTCCTCATCGTCTTCGACTTCACGAGAAGATCTTGAAAAAATGTCTACACCATTGTCTCTCCATATCAAAAAACTCCCTCTTCTCATGCTACTGCCCGCTCTATACAGGTCTGCACCCTCCATTAAAGAAGATGATTATTACTTGAGTAGTAAAAAACAGCTAAAACCCACCAAAACCCAAATATTAATTTTCAGTTTTCTTGTTCAGATTGTAGAATTTGCAACTTGGTTGAAAAAAGGTAAAGTTTTTCTGAGCTAAAAACAGCACAAAAGGTTTAGTGCATTTGCTTGCAATGACATCGTTCATGTCTACTTAAAACGAAGGAGTGAAAGACATGCACGGCGGGATTTTAACGTGTCAAAATTGTGCACTACCTTGAGTTTATGAATTAACCCTGAGGGAAACAAGAAAGAAGTAAACTAAGGGTGAAAAATGAAAGAGTAATTGAATTTTTCTCTGTTGGAGAAAGGAAGTAAAATATAAGAGACAAGAAAAATAGACACTATTTTATTTTATTTATTTTTTATAAAATAAAGAAAAAATATCAGAGATTAAAGAAATATTTAAAAAATTATAATTTTGTTCATAATCAAATGCAAAACAACATTGTTCATCTCATACAACAATAAATAAAAGAAAAATACCTAAAGAATAGCCCTAATACATTGTTTCCACTAAACAGACCATTGGCACTTCTTTAATACCCTCTCTTTTTGTCAAATTCCACATTTTCAATCTGGATGGAGCGGTTTACCGTTTTTGTGATAATCATACCGACTTTATTATGTTTAATATTGGTACATTTTTTTTCTTATTTAATTTTTTATTTTCTCTAATTTATTTTAATAAATAAATATTTTTTATTTTCTTAAATAAAGGATAAAATAAAAAAATATAAGACATAATAAATTTCTTTCCTTTCATTTTTTACTTTCTAAATAAAAGAAAATAAAGTTATTTTTTCATCTCTTTTTTATTCAAACATGAAGAGAAAAAAAATAATGAAAATAAAATTTATTTTCCTCCTTATTTTCTTTTCTCCATACATAATTTTCTAAACACAATGTAAGTGATAACAACAAAAATTAAGAAAATTTGCTTTTTAAAAAAATAAAAAAATAAATTTTGTTTAATGAGTAGAACCTTCTTTTCTTATTTTGAAAATTGATGAGTGGTTAAAATTTTTAGGGCAAAAAAATTATTTTCTACTTTATACACAGTGAGTAATATTTTAACAATTAAAATAACTATTGATAGCTATCTAAGAATTCACAATTATAATTTTTGAATAAAAAGATGCTCATACTTTTATTTAACATACATATATTAGATGAATTTATACATTTAGTTTATATTTTTAAATATATACATTCAATATAAATAAATTTTAAATTTTTATGAAAGAAATACTAATTGATTAGAGTAAATTATATAATGATCTTGGAACATTATGAAATCCACACTTTGTTTTAATAAATAAATCTCATATATTTATTTATAATGTTTTTAAATTCAAATTGAATTCATCCAGTAGACTAATACAATTGAAAATCGAGTGAGGGTTCAATTCAGTTTAGTGATAAAAATTAATCATTCAAAAAATCGATCAAAATCAAAAAGACTTATCAAAAAAAAAAAAAAGGGTCAAACTGAAAAACTAAATCAAACCAGTTTAATAGAAAATTATTTCATTTTATGAAAATTTTAAAAAATTATGTTATTTTACTCAAAATTTAAATTTTAAAAATAGATTTCATTATTTTATCATATTATATATTTTTTTAATTTTAAGTATTATGTATATATTTTTTAAAAAATAAAAAATTAATATTATTGAATTCAATCAATTAAACCTATCAAAATAAAATCGATCAATTAATTAATTTGATTTATAATTTAATTTTAAAATTATTATTTATATATAAAGAGGATATTATTTTTGAATATTTTATGATCACTGAATAATTTTCCTTCATTCGATCAGAGTGAATGGCCCGGGACAAGAGGATAGTTAATGGCTAAATACGCCAACCGACTGGATTTTGTCCTATTACATTATTTGATCCTCTATTTTAAAGTTATACTAAAACGTGTCACTATTTTAATTCAGTTAACTATCTTACACATCAGTGATATTTTTAATTAAATTATTATGAAATATCCATAATACCCTTAATTTTATATCAAATTTTCTTTTCCCACCACAAACCTAAAACGCAGATCACAGCCTTCATACAATCAAAACCACAAACGATCAAATTCAAAAAAATATTATTGAATCACAAAGAATTATCAACTCAAATTCAACAAAGAACAAAGCCATTGAAACCCATCATTTCAAAATTCAACAACCATTGAAACCCAACGAACCCAGCGATTCTCCTTCAAAATCAGTAAACCCAGCCATTCAAAATAATTGAAACCCAACAAATCCAACGATTCAAAACCATTGAAACCCGTCAATTATCCTCCAAAACCAACAAGCCCAGCAATTCAAAACCATTGAAAAACAGCAAACCCAACAATTCAACACCATTGAAACCCAACAATTCTCATACAAACCCGATTGCTGAATTCTGCTCCAAACCCAGCAATTGTTGAACCTAGCACTTCAAACCCACAAAAAAGACAACCCATAAAACAAGCAGAGCATTCCAGACCCGACCCGACTCTCATTGTCTTCCATCCGAATCCATTTCTCACACAGAATCATCAAACGAAGATCGAGATCGTAATCAACTCCATACCCATCATAATCAAACGAAGGCGCAGAACGAGATCTGATTGTCGAAGGCGGTTCAACTTCTTCAAAGAATTTCTGGATTCTTTAACTTCTTCAATGAATTTCTCTTTCTTTCTTTGTTGTGGACAATATTTTTATGATGATGATTACTTGTTACCGTTTGGTTGTTGGGTTTGCGCAATAAGAAAAAATTTTTCTTTTGGTACAATGAAGGAGTTGTAAATTTCTACCATTATTTTTGTTGTTTTTGTCTTCAATTTTGTTTGTGATTCAATATATGGTTTCTGGGTTTTGTCGTGAATTAAGGGTTTTTGTTTTTTTTTTTTGCTGTTTGAAGAAGTGGATGAAGAGTTTTGATTAAGGGGAAGTATGAGTTTTATTAAGATAAGTGTGTTTTGGTATTTATTAAAAAAATTTATTAATATTTGGATTTTTAGACTTATAAATCCCAAAGATAAAAAATTCAATAGAAAAGTAATATAATTTAACGAAATAAAAATATAAAATTATTTTAATATAATTTTTAAAATGAGAAATTAAATAATAAATAGGGTAAAATCAGGAGTCAGAATATTTAACCATAGTTAATCCGCTCTTATTGACCTAGGGAACCGTTGCGCCTGATGCCATCCCTCATTTTGAACTGTTGACTCGTGGCACAACTATTGATTTTGAACCGGTTAAGTGTGTGGGTCCCACACGAATTGACGGCCATAGCATTTCTCACGAACCTATTCTAACTTTTTCGGTCTAGCAAAGGGCACGTTTAGTTTATAATTTATAAGAGCTAAATAATAAAAAAATCTCACACTTTTAGGTATTTGTCAAATTTATTCTATATTTTTATTTTTAACAAAAAACTATTTAACTTTTAAATTTATTATCAATTATATCTTAGTAAACCATTTCCATGGCTGAAAACAGGAATAGTCAAAGTTGTTTTTTTTTTTTAAAATTAAAGACCTATGAAAATAAAATTCAAATCATTTACTTTCTCTCTCATTATTTTTTTATGGTTACTTTTGCAATAGAAAATAATTTTTTTAAAAATATATTATAATTTTATCTTGATATATAAGATTATAGTAAAATTAAAAAATAAACATTTAATATTTATATTATTTATTTTTAATACACGATAAATTTCATCAATTATCAATAATCACATCGATCGACGATGTGTCGATAGTCAAGCATGATTAATAATATATATATATATATAATCTATTTTTATTTTAATGATTTTATTAAAATTTAAAAAATGAATTTTTTAAAAAAATTTTAAAATATTAAATTTTTATTGACTAGAAAAATATTTTTTATTCACTAATTTTTCTATAAGCATCAAATATAAAAAAAAAATATTTTTGCTAAATAAACAGTCTAAGTATTAAAATTTTGAACCAAAATCATAGTTAATCCTAAAGATATCATTTTGTTTCTACTCTAAAATTTTAAAATAATTTTTATTAACTCTTTCATTTTAATTTTTCTAAATAACTATAAAATGCAATCAAAATTAATAATTCAACTTGGATCTTTCAAATTTTTGTGTTTTTATTTTAAAACTCTTGAAACTTTAAAATGCAACTTTTAATATTATCGAACTATTTACATCAATGTTAATAAAATAATCAATTGAATAGCAAATTTATAGGATAAAAGATCAATTAGATCTTCAATCTTAGATTAAAATTTAATTAAGTCTAAATTAATTTTCTTAGTCTATTTTGACCTAATTAGTATAAATTTTACAAATTTTTATTCAATTAAAGTATAATTAAAACAGAAATAATTGCATTTATTTTTTATTTTTATAAATGATAAGAATATCAAAAATAAAAATAAAAACACTAACCACTTAAATTATAGATAAAAAGAAAATTATCTCTTTTATCCATAATAACATAATTGACTATACTTTTAAAGGTAAATGACCGAAAAAGTTTTATACTTTTGCACATTTATCAAATTTATCATATACTTTCATTTATAACAAAAAAGTGTTTGACCTATGAATTTACTATCAATTATATCCCATCGAAAAAATCTGTTGGGATATAATTGATAGCAAATTCAAATATCATCTACTTTTTTTATTAAAAATGAAAGTATATGATAGATTTAATAAATACCCAAAAATATGAAACTTTTTTTTGTTATTTAGCCGTTTATAATCCATAATTCAACAATTATAGAATTTGAATTAAATCAGGGTTACTTAATATGTTGGCAATAATTATTGTAATATTCTTTTTTCAGATGACTTGCAAAATTGATATTTAGATTTTTTTTTTCTTTTTAGTATATACAGTTAAGATATCCTTATATTAATTAGTAGATAATTTACATTTTGCACGGTTATGATTTAATAAATAATTCAAATATATTTTAAAAATGAATAAAATAAAATATTTATATAAATATGTGATTATATAAATAATAGTATTTTAAAATAAATAATCCACATGAAAACTATTTTTATATTTCTTAGTTGCCTATTTTATATTTATTTTTAATTATATTTTTTATATATAAATTATAGTCATTTATGTGTTAACTAGTTAATTTGATAAATGTTAAATTTTATTTTAAATTGATAAATGATAATTAGTCATCTAAAATCAGAATTAATTATATATACTAGTTATAAACTCACACATTATGCATAATTAATAATAAATTATATATAAATTTAATATTTATTTTTATCAAATAATTAATAAATTAGTTGAATGATTAAAATTAGTATATATAATAATTTAAATTATTATTATTTCATTAAAAGTTATTTCTAATTAAATCCTATAAAGCAAATAAAATAATAAAATAAAATAAATTTTACTATAATATAATTTTAACAAAAATAAAAATTTTGTACTTTCACTTTTTTTATTGACTTTCTAGTTTTTAAATTTTATTATCATATAGAAAGCTTATATTGTTGAAATTTCTAAGTTATTTTTATGTGAAGAACTTCTTATATTATTAAGTTTTTTATATTTTTATTAAAAAATTAAAATTTTAATTGTTAATTTACTTCCCACCTGATAAAATGAAAATATATTATATTTCACATCAAAAATATTATGCTATTAATACAAATAAAATAACGTATTTCTATAATTAAATCTTTCAAGTAAATAAAATAATAAAAATATTATAATTAAATTAGCATAAGAAATTTTATTAATAATATATTTTTGTTAAAAATAAAAATTCATAATTTCTATATTGTTAAACTTCCTAAATTGTGAAATAAGTCTTATATTATCAAACTTTTTATACTTTTTGTTGGTTTATTAAATAATTAAATATTTAATTATTAGTTCAGTCAACACATAGCAAAATGAAAATATATTATATTGTCATGTGTTAAAATTATTATGTTATTAATGCAAGTCTTTGATAAATGATAAACACTCATCTAAAATTGAATTTGAGTTTGAAATTAATTATATATATTGATTGATTGATTGATTTATGAGTTAAGACTTTATTTGTCTCATAAGAAATAAGTTTTTTATAAAAATACTTTTTAAGGAGAAAAATTATTTTTAAAAAATAAATTTTGTAGCATTTGAAATTTATTAAAAAATATTTATTATTTAATTTGTAAGATTATAATAGAATTTAACCTATAAATACTTTATATTTATACTACTTATTATTTAGTATAAAAATTTATAACAAAATTGAAAAATTTTATGAGTTTTATTAATTGCGGACGACTATTATTGACCAATAGTGATTAATGATAAGTGCTAATAGTCAAAGATAATCAATAATAATAAGTACACTAATAAATATGTGTTTATATGATTTATTTTTAATTTGACAATGAAATTTATTTTCTTCAAAATAATTTATTTTTTTATTAATCAATTTTTTTAGCACAACAAATATCAAAAAAAAAACAAGGAAAATATTTTTCAAAAAAGAATTTTAATCCAAATAAATGAAGTCTAAGTGAGACTAAATTTCTCTCTAATTTAATTAGTACATTCAGAAAAATTTAATCTTTTGACTATTGAGCTTAAAAATTGAGTTTGAAAATTTAAAATTTAAAAATAAAACTCAAATGGCAAGACTAATATTCATCTATATTATTATTAGATTAATGAATAATTAAAAGAATAGTTTTTTTTTATCAATATAAATTTATTTAATTGATAAAAGAGTATATCCACTTTTATAATTTTGAATCCGAATTCATTACTGACGTAAAGAAAATGCTGATGATGTTGAGAGCACATGGTTTGCGTTCATTTTGTTCAGGCATACAAACGACCACAGTACACATGCACCCATGTGCCTTATTGTTCTTTGTTGATGCTTCTTAGTGCCATTTGGTGGTTCGAATTTTCTTTTATTTTTTTTTTATTTTCTTTATATTAAGTATTGACTGTATGAGAATAATTTTTTATTGCGTGTAGGATGGTAAATTCAAGGTTATGCCAATGGTTACATTTTAAGTTAAATATGTAAGAATTTTTTTGCTTTCCACAAATCAAATATGATTTCATGTATTTACGTTAAATATGTAAGTAGCATTTATACTAACTTCCAATAAAGCTACTTTGAGCTTATATTTTATACAGATTTTTGTTTTTTTTTTTTTTTTAACTAGGCGAGGTCAGTGTGGTCAAAAGCTCTCACCTGGGCGCCTCGGTGATGCAATTGTATTGTTACTGTCTATTCATTAAACTAACGTTGAACTGATTTGTTTTGGAATTCTACACTATATATAATTTTCATATTAATGTATTTAAGGAATTCTTGCTTCATAAAGACTCTTTTTTTAACAAATTTTTATGATATTAATTTGTAATTAGTTGATTTTGAACATAATTAGTTACATTTAATGGATGAAATGAAACCAAAAGAAATGATGAATTTACAATATCTTTTTGTATAATTATCAAAAAAAGGCAACAAGACTACCACTATTTGATTTACTCAATGGCAAACTAATCTGAAATATCTTTTTATGTAATTCCTTATACTGTATTTTTGTAAAGTAGCTACAATCTTATTGTAAGATTTAGTCCATTTATATCTCCTTTCTTTTTGTCGTATTTTTTTTTTCTTTTTGTACATGTGATTAGCTTGATGGGAGGTACAATCATCGGTGATAAGCTTGGTTGTTGCCATCGACATTGGTGAAATTATAGTCAGCATATATGGGAGGTTCAACCACTGGTGATAACTCTTTTATGTGCATAGTTTCATTGTTGAATTATATTCTAAGGAGAAGAACCTTTTTATAGTTTTATAGTTGGATTATATTTTCAGGAGAAGAAAAAAAAAATGAGAGGAGTGAATTGAGATGGTTGTCCGTGCCAAACCCAATATCAAAAAAAGAGACATAAATGAGATTTTAATGGAAAAGATTAACGATGTTTTCAATGAACTATTTGGCTTTAAGGTAGTGTTTTTTTTTTTCCTTAAAATTTCACATTTATATTCTAAAAATTTATTATTCAAATTAATAGATTTTTCTCTCTCCTAACTTTATTTTATTTTGAATTTTGAAGAAATAAGATTAAAGTTTGACGAATTAAATCTTATAATATCTAAAAGTTTTTTTTTTTAACTTCATATCTATTTGACTTGAAAAATTTGTGTTATATATTTAGATTGAAATTTAATTTTTTAAAACTTTTAGAACTTTTTATCTCAATAAATCAAAGATTTTTTTTTCTTAGATTTTAATATATCTGATAATTTGTTTGTATTTTAAAAAATTTGTTTTATCTCTCATGCGTGTACGTGTGTATGTATATATATATTAAAAAACCAAAATCAGAAAAGTTTGACTAGGCGCAGAGGTGCTCTCTTCGCCCGCATCATCAAAATCATCCTCATTAATCTTTGACCACGACAGCTTCCTCCTCCTCTTCACTATTCAAACCCATCCCATGCTGTCGATTGTTTACAGTCCCCATCTCCCGAACCCACGGAAATGGAAAATATGACAAAACAGAGAGATACAGCCTCACCCATAGTTAAAAAACAGTAACAAAACCCCTCATCAAGAAGAAGAAATCTCCAACCCTACAAGACAGCACCTGAAGAAAACCCCCACCAGGAAAAGACCTTTATTTGTCAGTTTACATTAATTTTGCTGCATCATATGTTTCTGGAACTGATTTCAAATTCTGGAACCGATTTCAAAATTATAATATTTTAAATTTAAATCTAACAGAACCTCGTTAATCCTTAAACGTCAGATTATTAAACAATGATTTAGCATTTGAAATTACAATTTCGAATTTTAATCCTATCAGAACTAAGACATAATAATAATAATAATTATTATTTCAAAGACAGGGCTATATCCAATTATACTACATGAAATACAGCATAATTATAAATGTTCTGAAATTTAAAAAAAGAAAAAAAAATGTACATGAGGTTGACATGCTCTGTCATTTGCTCGATGCATGAATTCTTGAAATAGCATACATATATGGAAAAACAAGAACGATGTCTATCTCCTCTGGAAATTAAAGGCCTTAATGGATACAGCAAATATAACTGCAAAAACGACCGTAATCCCAAAAGTCACAGCTGCAGCCACTCCCACAAAATCATGTTTGAAACCATAATAGCTCCTTACGAAATCTTCAACTGATTGACTATTGTCTTCCATCTTATCCTTAATATCTCCAAACTGTGATGCAATTAATCCGTACAAGGTCCATGATATTGGACATGCCCAGTAGTACCACCTCCACCACACAGGAATCCTCTGCAATTGGTGCTCAAGATTAGTCCCCCACGGTAACAATAACTGAGAATTTGATGCAATTAGTTTGAAGGGTTGTAAACACTTACAGTTCTTGGGATGATAAATCCTGCAAAGATATTCCATATTCCATAAAATGCTGATGAAACTATTGCAGCAATGTGGTGGTTTGGTGTTATGGCGACACTCATCATTCCATAGAAGGTGAAGTACAACAATGTGAAGTACATGAAGAATATATACCAAAAGAACTTAGCGACGGTCCAATCAAATCCAATCATTGCATATGTTATAAGACCGTAGACAATAGCTTGAGCAAAAACATATGGAAGTTCAACCAGGGCCTGTAACAAAAAATGGAGTCTGTTAAAGAAAACTTATAATATAACATTGTGCATGAAGATCAGCAAATGGCTAAATTATTAAACACCTGTGCATAGGCATAGGGCATGGCTGAATACATCCCAGCAGCTCTCTCTCTGTAGAAGACAGTTCTTTCAATTGCCACGACTGGCTGCACAGATGATGAATTTTGCACACCAAGGAAGAGAACTGCTGCGTACATTGCACCAGTAGCATTGAAAAGATCTTGTTGCCTAGACCTACAGTTCAAAAAATATGAATTAGATAACAAGGCAGAAACAGACTATTTTATTGCTAACTGTTAAATTGTTTTAGCACCATTATGTAACTTACGTTTTCGAGCCAAGATTCCAGAATATCGTCCCGAACATCAAAGCTATAAAGGTTGTGAACAAGAATCTCACGGCAGTATATGGTGGATTCCGCCAGTATGACCATCGTTGCTTCCATAAGCAAGCTATACATTGCGTTAAGAATGACTGCGAGTACTGTGTAAGGAAATACAGGTCCTTGGAACCAGGGGCAGGTATGCTTAATTCCTTAATCATTGTTTTGTTTCTCCTGAAAAATAAACCACATATCAGTGATAAGTTAAAGAAAAACCTGTGCTTCAACTATGTCCTCTCTTAACAAATTAGTAGATACCTGAACAATTCTGAATTCCTGTAAATGGTAGTAAAGTCAACCCCCATAGCTAACTCTTGAGCAGCACTGGTAATTTCCAACATCCAAGTTGCTGGATTATAACCATCTACAATTTTACTGACTCCTTCAATTCCCTAGAGAAAGACTGGTACTTGATTAGCAAGAATGTAATATGAACAGAGGTCTTTAATTAAATTTTTTTTTTTTTGGGTTCTTTTTTGTCCATCACAACAAATGTACCTCAAAATATTTAATTAGATGGCAAGAATGGCGACCCAGTGGCCCAACATATATCTCTTCTCCTCCCCGCTTCATCAGAAATAGCTGCGAAGCCATGACAGAGTACATCACTTTAATCTGTGGTGATGAACCCACAATAAAGCATTAGTTTCTGAGGTTTTGAAACGATTCTTACCTCATCAAAAGCTTCAAATATATCAATGCTTGGCTGATGGATGGTGCACACAACAGTTCTTCCTGTGTCCACAGTGTTCCGGACTGTTCTCATAACAATTGCTGCAGCTCTTGCATCTAGCCCTGAAGTTGGCTCGTCCATGAATATTATTGAGGGGTTAGCCACTAGCTCAACTGCTATTGTTAACCGTTTTCGCTGCTCTGTAGAAAGTCCATTCACACCAGGTAATCCAACTAGTGCGTATCTTATTGGATTTAGTTCCACAAGCTCCATGACTTCTTCAACAAACATCTGCAACAAATTTTTGAAGACACAAATCAATTATTTATACTTAAACTGCTTTTACAAAAGGGACGGATTCAATTTTACTGGTAGTTAATAGCTGAAATCAACTTCAAAAGCAATCTCAACTAAACTTCAATAGTAGCTTTATTCTTGATAACAAGATAATGTGAACAGTAATGTAAATGCAATTTACATTGATTAAACTTTCAAAGCTCAAAGGGAAGAGGCACATAATTTGACAAATTTCAGACCTCAAGAGTACACAAACTCGCTATGAAAATCAGCTGTCTACCTTTCTTGTTTGAGAATCAACTTCAGGAGGTAGACGAAGCCAGGCTGAGTAAACTAAGGATTCGTGCACAGTAACGTGTGGAGAGTGGATGTCATTTTGCTCACAATATCCTGAAATTCTAGCAAAAGTTTCTTGCTTCTTTGGGTACCCAGAAATTCTGATGTCGCCCTCAATATATCCCCCAGTTTTCCTACCAGCCAGCACATCCATCAGAGTGGTTTTTCCAGCTCCACTAACACCCATTAAAGCAGTGAGAACACCTGGCCTAAAAGCACCACTAACACCCTTCAGTAGCACCAATTTATCTTCAAGAACTCCCTGATTTTTCATTTCCTGTAAATTCAGTTTGGTTTGATCAGTTCGTTCAGTTTTACTGCGACCATGTCATACTGAAAGAAGATATCATTATATTTTTCCTTAAAACATTTTTGATACCTGTGGCATGTCAACAGAGTAGATAACATTATCAAAGGTGATGGAATGTGGTTCGAATGGAAGAACCATTCCTCTCTTCCTGTTAGTGTTCACCTCACTAATTTCATCACCACCACCTGCACATAAAATGAAAATAAACTATTTAATGGATGTTTAACATGACTTTATAAAAAACCAGCATTATTATTGCGCTCAGTTACTTGCGGATGATCTGTGACTACTTCCATACTGTGTCATCTGAACGGAACCTCTAGTCTTATCACCAGATTCATTACTTAGAGAATCTTCAGGTATAACAGCCTGAGGCTTCTCAAATGCTGCCAAATATTATAATTACAATGTCAACAAAAGCCATCACTTCCGAAAGCATGAAATTGAGATGGTCAAAACACTCACGGTCGAGAAAAGTGAGAGCTATTGCGTAACAGATGTTGAATAGTATCAAGAAACCAATCGATGCACCTAATCCTAGCCAATACCAATATGCATGTGGGAAGAAACCACGACTTTTCATTAGTTGGACTCCCAATGATTCATTCGAGTTCGAGTTGGGTGGAACCTGTATTGGTGAATGAACTTGGATATCATTTGGTTATTAAAAAGAACAAGCATAAATGTAGAAAAAAAAAGTTCAAGAAATTTACATGACTCCAGCTGTGTCCCAGAAACTCATTAACTACTATTGCGTTCTGCCCATACATCATTGGTGACATCCAGTAACCCCATATCCACCATTTCTTTATGTCCTCTAAGGTATTAAACAAAGAAAAAACATCAACTTATTTAATTTTGCTTTGGAGAAAGATTACTCCGTGACATACAACTGAAAAATACCTCGTGATAGGATAAATCCACCCAGTGCAAAAAGTGTAAGTAGTGCAAATGATCCAAAGGTGTTAGCAACGATCATGTTCCTTCCTGTTGCAGCGATAAAACGGAATAGTGCAGAGGCCATCTGGTTAACAAATATAAGGAGCAGGTACTGCTTCAATAACCTGCAGATATTACCATGTTACAGAAGATGAGTCAGAGAAATTGGTAATCGAAATAGTTTTTTTTTTTTAATCTTTTTCTGTTCAGGCATACCTTATAACATTAGGATCAAATCCAACGACATAATAGGTAAGGAAAACCCAAACTGCAACTTCTAAAAATGTGACAGGAATTTTAAGAATCCAGGAAGGAATAGAATATGCCCATGCAGGATAGAATAGGAAGTCCCTTTGCTTGTAAAACACTGGTAGCTTTGCAATGGTCATGGATAACTCCGCCATACCATTGAACATGATCATGGTCACAGTGAAGAACAAAGCACCCAAATAAATTCCTCCATCCGTGAGAGTATCTCGGTGCATCTTTGTCCTCAGGAAGAGTGTCATAACAATGAGTGCCATTATAGTAAGCTAGCAGGGGGGGACGGGGGGCATGAAAGAAGTTATAGACTATACAAAATTTGGACTCAGAAAACATCGTAAAATGTAAATGTTATAGATAATTACTTGACTGAGCTTGAAGATGTAGACAAATGAGTTTCTCTGCATGAGCAAGTACTCTCTTGAGAAGCAAGCTTTAAGCAGCTCCATCTTCCCAACTCCATACTTTTTGGTTGCCAAAGCAGCAGGGTGGCTCTTGGTCTTATCAAATGGAGTTGAAAGCTCATCCCCAACTCTTCGTCCCACCTCATATGATTGAAATGCCTCAGCAAATTCCTTAACTGTGACGAACCTGTAAGGCTGATCTCTACGTGCCCAATACTGCTTTTGATCTTTCTTTGATGTCACCTGCAAGTAAATCATTATTCATAAGGATTATGGAACGTCACTTAGGAGGCTCTTCCAAATACCAGATAGTAAACTCAAGACAGATAAAACTGCAATGAACTCTTACTTCCTGTAGGAAGTCAGCCACGCCTTTTCTTTCAGGACACCTAAAGCCCATATATTCGAAAAAACCGAGTACTTGTTCACGAGGACCTTGGTATACAATCTGGCCATCCGACAAGAGAATAATATCATCAAAGAGGTTATAAGTCTCTGGTGCAGGCTGGAGGAGAGAAATGACAGCAGTTCCATTAAGAATGTGAATGGATTGCTTGAGTGAGTTCACAATGTGATAAGTCGTTGAGCTGTCCAAGCCAGTGGAGATTTCATCCATAAACAATGCCCTTGCCGGACCAACGAGCATTTCACCTGCAATTTGATTATTGGAGATTTCATTTCAGATATTACTTAAAAATAACTTCAACGAAAATAACATTTTGCATTAAAAACAGACTGGTGAATGCTCTTTACCTGTCGTAACACGCTTCCTTTGTCCTCCTGAGATACCTCTTAACATTTCATCTCCAACCAAGGTATCTGCACAGACTTCTAATCCTAAAATCTGCAGGATTTAAGTAAAAATAGAGCATAAATAAATTCAGGTACATTATATTAACAGTTTCCGAAGATCTTTCTACAATATTTGAGGTACTTTGTGATAATTATACCTTCAAAACATAATCTGTGACTACACTAGTCTCTTGCCCTTCTGTTGCTGCTGCCTGACACAAGGATTAATGTAAAATCAATCTCCATTAATTCAACTTGTCTAGAGTGGAAATTCTTCCAGTGAAATTCTTATGAACATGAAAAAAAAAAAAAAAAAAAGGAAGCCAATCCAAATTAATACTTTAGATAATGAAAATTAAATCACATAGAATAGGTTATAGGTTAGCTTTCTTATGCCCTCATATCAGAATAAGTTATGCTTTGTTCCCTTACCTTCATGAAAACATCAATATCAGGATCAGGTTTGATATTTGCTGCTTTCTCTCTTCTAGACAACTCTGCTAACAACTCTGCAAATTGTAAAAGAATTTTATTGTTCATGCTGAAATTATGTCTCAGTCAATAGGAATACGTCATTCAAATTGTGTTAGAAACTATTAGAGAAGGAAAACTCAAGCGGTAATCTGACCATGTTGGGTTCCAACTCCTTGGCACCTAGCAGAAAATGCCAAAGTTTCCCTCACAGTCATTTCTCCTATATGAACGTCATGTTGACTGATATAGGCAGCTGTTCTCTCTGGTATGAATTCATTCATCATGTGACCATTGTAAGTCACAGTACCAGAAAACTGCAAGAAAAATTCATCAAGTCAAAGATGCCAATAAAGAAAAAAAAATGGACCCTAACAGCTTAATCCTCATGATAGGTATCAAGAAAAAGGAATATATCATTACCTTTAGACTAGGATCGAGCTTTCCAGCCAGTGCCAACAAAAGTGTAGTCTTTCCAGAACCAGGAGGACCCAAGAGCAGAGCCATTCTGCAATACATACCACGAAATTAGGAATGGATATGGAATCATTCTTCAAATTAGGAAAGCAAAGCCATCAAACAATGTGCAGATCATGCTCTTGAAACCTTGATGGCTTGATGACTCCACTAACATCTTTAAGGATGGTCAACGGTCTCTTTCTACTTGGAAGGATACGAAGAGTATTGAAAAAGCCCTTCAAAAATCAGAGGAAAAATTCAACTTACAAGTACCTAACAAACTAAATAAGAGAAAATATGTTTATTGCTAACTAATATAGGTACTCACCTCTACTATACCAAAAGAGAAGTTGACGAACGAAGGCAACGCATTGCTCCCAACATAGGCCTCTGCTTCAATATTTAGATGCTCAAATCGAACTTCGATTGTTGGAATTTCAATACCAACTCTAAAACAAAGAAAAAAGAAAAAAAGAATCATATTCTTTTCCTTTCCTGTTTTCCTCGAACCATGCAAGAACATATGCATAAAAACACAGATTCAACCAATGAGCTTTTGCTTCATTAGTACTGGAGGCTGTCAAACCAGAACCCAGTATTAACCAAAACAAAAAAAAAAAACAGAGATTCAATCAACCTAGAGCCCCATTTCCAGTTATTTTGATACATCAGAAATGAGAAATCGAAAAAGATCCAACTTAAGTTTTACCATTTGCAAGCTTGATACATTTCATAGCCATCCTTATATAAAACAGTTTCTCATCAACCAACCATACTGTATGTTAAAAACCCGAAAAGAAGAAAACAAAAAATCTTTACCTATCAATACGATTCTTGAGCTTCAACAAGAACTTCTCATTATCTTCTTCAGCGACTTTAACCAACCTCTCAAGTAAAAGCTTCCTTTCTTGAAACCCAAGATTGTCTACATCAATCTCACTAACTACACCTTTGGAAGCACTAAGCAATATACCTTTCCTCAACCGGTCATAGGTTGGCAGTTTCTCAAGTGCAGCCCATTTTAGAGCTTCCTCATCGTCCTCTTCTCTAGAAGATCTTGCAAAAACGTCGTTGGGATTGTTTCTC
>CATIWR010150322.1:0-43324 GCA_949677035.1 Omphalea diandra
ACATACCTGATAGGTTGACACTATCAACTCAATATTTTTTTGCTCAAACTTGCCATTGAGATGGCAGGACCCCAGTGAATATATCCATGTAAGCTTTCGGTGCTTGCTTTTTTGGTCATAGAACTCCTTGAAAACTTCTACGCCCCTGACCTGAAACACATTCCCAAAATATTTACTTAAGAGAAAATAAGGGAAAAAGAAAAAGACCATCTGCCTTGCCCAAAATTCAAGTGTACGTAAGATATTAAAACTTGGTATAAAAATGTTTACCATCTCAGAAGGCAGGTTGAGATCAGAAGATTTATAACTAGGCCAAAATCCAGTTGTAAGAACAGTGACCGATAAATCAATCCCCGGATGTGCATTTGGGTTGTTGCCTAGATATTTATCAAAGCTTGCCTGATTTTCCCTTGCCAGTGTCAAATCAGTGACCTGTAAGAAAAATAAAGATGGTTTCAAGAAAAATACTATAGTTACATGAACATGTTAATAAAACTACCCAATTACTGAGGGCAACTCACCATTCCCTCCATCTTTGAAGTAAATTGCCCACCACATTGCTGCTTCAGCTTTGTTAGAATACTCCTTTCATGATCATCATTAGCACTCCGGTCAAAAAGAAGACGGCGGGCAAGCTTCTTCCTGCCATCAGCCAGAAAAACAAAATGGGTATGGGAAACGAAGAAAAAGTAGAAGCAAATGATATCACTAGAGATTGGGTATACCGGTAGAATTCAGCAAAAAGATCCTTGTCACTGATATATGCCAGGAGCTTTACTACCTGCAGAACTTGACCACAAGATGAAAAATCATTGCCAGTGAAAAGTTCTAAGAAAACTTAAAACCCCTCTAAGCGCTACATTAAAATAAATATACAACGAAAACTTTGATATGCCACCTTCTCCAGTGTTTCTTCTATGGCTTCATCACTCAGTTTCTCACTTCCACCCTTCTTGAGGATGTTATCACAGAATGTTGCCAGTAGTTCAGCACTTGAACTACCAGCAACTGTTTTATTACAAAATATCTCGAAAGCCTCTTTCATGGCCTATTGTACAACCAAAAGGATAAAGAAGTAATAGTTAGACCATGTGGTAGGACAAAACTTAAGGAATCACGATAACAACACCAGCACAAATGCTACAAACCTTATGAAAGAGTGTGTGATTTTGGAAACAATCATTCACATATGCCATATATTTGTCATGCAGCTCAATTATCTTTCTGATGAGGACCTGAAGACCACACAACAGATCAATTAATTAATGGCGTACTAATAATTGAGAGATATCCAAAAAAAAAAGTTAGGAGATTTACCTGTTCCTGTACACCAGCATTTGCAGCCTGTAGAAGCACAAATAGCCAGCAATTAGTTACCCAGCAAATAATTCAAAACAGGAATAAATAAGTATGTTCCTGACTGCTTAAGTGAATAAAAAACAAAGTAAAATCAGCTATAAATACTAAAAACTCCCAAGTGCTTTCGTTCCCGAACACAATTGTCATAGACAAGGAAACAAGATAAGAAAACAAGGTGGGAAGCAGGTGCTGATGTCACTGCAAAATTGATGTTTCACTCATAATCAAAAAGCACAAAACTTGGCGATCACATCATTGTAAGGTGCTGCTTTGAGACATTCATACTATGTTTGGGAGGGGTGTCAAATGGACAGAAAGAAAACTGATAAAAAAAAAAAAAAAAGTGGTGTTTAAAGTTGGGCAAGCATGTGCATGGGTGTGTGTGTGTTTAGGGGGGGGGGGGGGGTCTCGCCTACCCAGGCATCCACCAACATTTTGAGAGGAAAGTGGAGTGACAATGGATTAAATTATCCATTTTGCATAATGCCACTGACATATATAAAGAATAATTAAGGGTGTTGGTGTGATTTCAACACTAATGAAATTAGCTTTTTATGATACTTCATCCAGGCCATAATAAATTTGACCTCCTTCAGTCTCATTTTCGCTCCATCCTTCCCCCCACACCCCACCTCCGGCCCACCCCCCCAAAAAAAAATAAAAATAATAATAAAAAAAATCATTCCCCCCTCCTTTTAGTCCCAGACATACGACAAATCACAGGAATGTGATGCGCCAGAATGGAAGTGGTAGCATAGAAACAACCATGACAAAATGCACATTGCCAATTATAACAACAAACCTG
Source organism: Omphalea diandra (assembly GCA_949677035.1). Lineage (NCBI taxonomy): Eukaryota > Viridiplantae > Streptophyta > Magnoliopsida > Malpighiales > Euphorbiaceae > Omphalea > Omphalea diandra. Next base: position 2,165 of record CATIWR010150322.1, read on the forward strand.
GCTACTGGCAGCATCTTCAGCTTGTTGGACCAAGACCGTTCCTTCAGCAGTAATATGCTGTAAAAGGAAGAGTCAGTAACCCAACAAAACATGCAAAGTGGATGCTTCACTTGCAAAATAGAATCATACAGTGACCAGCTGACCTGCTTGAAAATGGTAGCAACGGGTTCCAAGCCTTTGGGTATTTTATGGTAAAGCCTATACATTCTGGAAAGATCCTCCACCTACACAATATAAATAAAACCAAATAATCATTTACTATTATACTGCAAGAACTACCAGAGACACAAATATGAAGAAATGCTAGACCTAACATACCTTATCATCTCTAAGCAATGCACGGCATCCAGAGTGCTCCTTTTCAAGCAGCTGGCTTGCATAAACTACCAACAACTCATGTTGCACTTTCTACAAACAGAGTACACAGCTCAAAAACATAGAGAATCAACTTTATAAAAACTTGAAGCCTAAAGTTTTACAATCATTGAATCAAGGATTTTCTAATCTGATCTATACGCACTGCTGAACAATCCTGTTCCAAATATGAGTCAAACAAGAATCTTTTGCCATAGAAGAGTGACTGTTAATTCAAAGAAATATACGATCCTTTTGCAGTTTGCAGAACTTATCATTTCTATGTTATCATAGAACTTAGTTTTCCCTATGGCTGGAATCAGTTTACAATATGCAAGTGTGGTTCATAAAACTCACAAATACTTAAACACAATATTATCATTTCACTAGAGTAATTATTCTGGTAAAAAATTCAAAACAAAAAATTTTAGGGTTGTATGCAGAGGAAGCAGGCCAAACTTATGTGGAGACATTTTTCTCCATCCTAGTTGGTTTAGGCTACATGTTCACTAAGATGCAGATATGCTTGAACTTTACTTTTCTAGGACCAAAAACCCTGTTAATATTTCATTAGAAGTTCCTTAAATATCCTCGGTGATTCAAAATTCAATATATCCACCTCAAATGGATCCCAAATGACATTTTAAAGTTAACAAATAAAGTTATCTCACGTGCATACGTATCCCTCAATACTAATTATCTTTGTTTACCTCCAATTTTATCGTTCATAACTAAATGAGAAATAATTCTTACTCCAATAATAAATAAACTCCTTTCAAACTAATTTGTTTACAACTAAATGAGAAATAATTCTTACTCCAATAATAAATAAACTCCTTTCAAACTAATTTGTTTACATGCTATCTTAACATTAGCTCATAAATGGGCAGTTTTTCTCCTACAATACATGCACTGGGAAACTAAGCCAAGAAACGTATGAAATCTCAAATTCAACTAACCTCCACTAACTTTGGCTCGCTGTCTGAATGCAAGTAATGAGAAACTCTATCCCTCTCCTTCTTCAAGCATTCCTCAGCCTGCAATTTCAAGAGAGGTGTCAGGATCAAAAAGGTTAATCATAAAATGTCTATGCACATTAGTACACATAAATGCTTGCCTTCAACATGTAATCTGGACAAGAGTCCTCCAAAATCCAGTTTGATGCTTTACGAGAATAGTATGCTCCAGTATCTTGGAGCATGTGTGCTTCAAAATCTTCCTGATAATGATCCATTGAACCCATCCCAATCTCAACAAATATATCTAAAACATTCTTCAACAAGGCCCTGTCAATCTGCTCTCCCTCACGTTCTTTATCAATCTAGTTCCCAAGAAAAGAAAGATCATTATCATATTATTGGAAAGAGTACAACAGCTAAAATTACAATGGTTTAAGAAGAAGAAACATACAAGAAGAATTACAGCATCATTAGCTTTGCCATTCACTTCAAGATAGACCTGAACAATGGAAACACATAACAACTTGATCATTTAAGCTATCTTCAAAACAAAGGAAGCCTCACATAAGAAACATGGGGAGGTAGAGGGAATTAACAAACCAGGTTGCGGAAGCAAGTCAGCCCAACTTCATTTAGTGCAGGAAGTGATCTCCGAGCAATAAAATAGCGATCCAGATAATGAAAAAAGCGTGACAGCCACCTAACCATAATTTTATGGTTGGACCATCTTCTCACAAGCTCTCTCAGCATAAATTCGTCATGCTTCTCTCTTATAGATGGCAGTACCTGATTCAGAAATAAAATGAGGCAATATTGTTACTCGGTGAATGATATATCATGAGAAGTTATTCATTAATGATATAAAAAAAAAAAAAAAAAAGAAGCTGTCCATATTTTAGATCTGTAAAATTTGAACCAAAAAATTACAGCAAAGTGAAAACATCCCAATCTCAATATAAATCACAACTAGAATCACAGAAAATGCATCTCAAAAATACAATTGCAACAGCATTTATTTATATTCTAACAGAAAAATCTATAATATAGCGTATGCAGCAAAGCATCCATGTAAAATAAAATGAGGCAGAGATGTTACTCAGCGAACAATATATCATGATAAGTTATTCATTAATGATAAACAGAAGAAGCTGTCCATAATTTGGAGCTGTATACCTTGACCAAAAAATTACAGTGGCAAGAAACCAACCCCATGTTTAATATAAATCACAATTAGAATTACAGAGAATGTATCTCAAAAATAAAATTGCAACAGGATATCTATATTCAAACAGCACAATGATATAGCATATGCAACAACGCATCCATGTATAACCATCCTGCGTTAGAACATCGCAGCATCTACCCACTAATATATTTCTGTCCCTTCTCTATAAGTTTGCTTTGCCAAACAACACAAAACAGCAATGCATGATTGGGCCAGATCCAAATACCCTAAATTCTAAATACACTTTGCAGTAGTAACTAGTAAGTTCTATTTGTACGGTTGAGCGGTTGAGAATAAGATCTTCTGCCATTAATCCAGAAAATGACAAATGCAAAACAAAATTAGAAGGAAGTAAACAGGACAATTATCTAACCTCACTGTACAAAATTAGTGAAAACAAATACTGTGCATCATCCAAACCTCACATTCAACTATGAAATATAATTGTCCACATGTACCAATATGCTCCACAAGCACACGAATAACATATAAACCTAGGTGCTACAATAAATTTAAGAACACAAACCAATCCATCTTCTCACCGTGTTGTTAATATATTCTTCAAACGCCTCCCTGTACTTGTCATAAAGCTGCTGAGAATAATCATGAGGGGGCTTCTGGGTACACATATTGTATATAGTTCTGCAATGTTTGAGTAAAAAAAATCAGAATACTGCAAAAAGTGCATGATACTCATCTAGTGGCTAAACACTCTAATCCAAATTGAACAAACGAACGAAAGGGTACGTGTAAAGCATCATATATTCTTCTGAGGTAAACTGCTCCACTGATCCTTCCAGAATCCTCTTCAGCTTTGTAATACCATTCTGCATAAAATCCCATCCTTGATCCAAGTCAGTTGTCCTGCGCTCCATGGTGTAATGGAATTCCTGTGAAAATTCAAGGAAAACTATTAATGAGATACGAGAATTAGATCAGCAATATAGAAGTCCTAGACAACACTTTGAACTAACAATAAGCAGCAGTATTCATTACAATGCATTTACCAAACAAAATGATAAAAACATATTCAGATTTTGCCTTTAAACATTTAAATTGAACTTTTCAATAGAATTTTAATGATAGAAGTCAACAATTACACACTCAATAAAGACTCAAAAAAAAAAAAAAAAAAAAACTACCCCTCGTATATGAAGCGAGAACGACAAACAAATCACAAATTCCAAAATAAACATTTTCAGCGCCTGAAAGAACAGCAAAACAGCAGCCACAATTCAATAGCAGTAGCCAAAGAGCACCAAACACCAGATAATCAACAAACAATGCATCAAATACAACACGTGCCCCAAAATTAATCAAAAATAAAAATCATTCATACAAAACGGGAGGAAAAAAAAAACAGCAAAAATCAGGGCCTAAGGGCATAAAATCAACACAAACAGTCGATTCAAGGCAATGACTCTACTGCAATCAATCTCACTAATCTAAACCTACAAAATTCAATAACAAATTATGTAAATAACCGAAAATGAAAGCAAATACCCTAGGAATCAGGGAAAAAAAAAAGTACCAAATCGGAAATTCAGAGCAATGAAGATGATAATTTAAGGGAAGTCAAACCCTAGCCTTAGCGATGCATACAAATCGAGGGACCGAGATTTGCGTCTCTTATCGCTATAGTAGTGAGCGAAAACGTGTTAACCGGTGAAGAAAGGATAGAATTTGTTGGTGAAAAACATGCAGATGGGTTTTTTTATTTTTTTATAGGCAATGAATTATTATTACAGTGTTTTAGGGACTTTAATTAAAGTATTACTAATGTTGTAGTATCTAATAATTAAAAATTAACAATGTGTGATTGAATGAGTTAAGTATATTATAGGGCGATAAAGGGACCTATTAGAGGCGTATCAAGGGTCATAGATAGCCCATGTTTCCTAAGACATTAGTATATTTGTATAATTCAAAAGTAAGTTATGAATTTTTTTTTTTTGGGATAAAGTAAGTTATGAAAATTAAATGATTGATAAAAGAAATACTTAATGTTCAGTTTTTTCACTATCATTTCGTAAAATCAATAAAATTACATTTTTTAAAAATAAAAACCAGGTTAAATGCAGTTTAAAAGCAATTTCGGATTCAATATCAAAATGGATTTTCATTTTTCTCTTTTATTAATTACATTTGATAATTACTGTTAAACGATTATAATTTTAAATTTTTAAAAATATAATAAAATGAAAAATAAATTCACATATTACTCATCTCCTCTATAAAAATTCCGTCATATTTAATAAAATTTTAAAACAAATTCTTTTCATAACTCTAAAAGTAATTATCCTTTTTACTTAAGAAAATATTTTTTAATTATAAACATAATCTTAAAATTTAAAAAAAAATTTGTCAAATGTTTTTAATCCATGATAAAATTTTAAATAATTAATATGACATTTTTCTTTTTCTTTTTAAAAATTTCAGTTGACTTTAACTATAATAAATACATAACAATCATATAATAATAAAGTTAGTAAACAATACTAATCTTTTATCTGAATTGACCATGGATACAATACAGGTTGTATCAGTTTTAGATAAAAAGAAATTTATTTAAAAAATTCAAATTGATTATATATATATATATATAGAAAATTTTATTTGAAAAATTTGAACATAATTGTAAAAATGTGAAAAAGGTTTATTTGAATTGATAATCATAAAAGTTCTATTGATGATTGTTTCTCTTTGTTTTGATAATTACAAATAAATTCTCAGTTACCTGTTATTATTTTATGCCACACCAAAGTTATTTATATCGAAAAATAAAACATCATCCAGGTGAAAAAACTCCAAATCAATAATTTTCCAGGTCTCCAGTAAATCAAGCACTCCCTAAAACTTTATTTCCTTAATTATAATGTTTTCTTATCAATTCTCCTCGAGATAGAACTTTCCCTCTGACCAAACCCAAAAAAAAAAAAAAAAAAAAAAAGGTTTTTCAAAAGTATGATTACCTTAGTAACCTAAGTGTCAACTTAAAAGCTCAAGAAGACCTAGCGACTCCGAAACTCTCCACCAAAAAAAAAAAAAAAAAAAAAAAAAACTTCTCATAAGTACATCGTAAGTTCTCCACAAGAAAGGCAAATTTTAATCACATCTGCTATAAGCAGTAATATATAGTTAGAGGCTATAACCTCATCATATAATTAAGCATAAAGTAATTCCTCCACATAAAAATGGAGGAAAACGCAAAAAAGGAAAAAAAAAAAAAAACCAATGACAATAGAAAACAAAGAATAAAACGCAAACACTCGCTTGATTCATTTATATTATGACATTTTGTCTGATCACCAGACTATGTTTAGCAGTTTAGGACAAATCCTAAACAAAATGTTTCCACTTTGGAGTTTGAACACTAAAAAAATAGCCCACTGAAAACCAAAAAACATCCTTTAGCTGAGTCATAAACCAATTCCAACTTCTTCACCTTCAGATGTCTGCTGCAAGGAAGTTTCCAGACAGTGATACCTGCGATAAGAAAAATATGCTCAGCTCAAAAATATTATCACAAATGGACATAGAAGAACAAGGCTTAATTTCAGAATTATGTACCTTCTCTCCAAGTTTGAATGGAGGAAGACCTTTGTATGGGCATGTACTGCAGCGAAATGCATCACCTAGTCCACACTGCATTGAGTCCAAAGAAAAAATTAGGTAAATAAGTCTCCTAATCAAAACAGCCATGAACAATGCAAAGGTGAAACGATTTTGATGTCTACTCTCAAGACATTCACTTGACCTAATGATGCCGTAAGGCATGTTCAACTACTGCGCTGAATATGACAGCCATAACCAAATAATCATATTAACTTTAGTTCATCCAAGTGCCCAGCCATGCAGGTGTTGAGAAATATATTTACTTAGAACATACGTTGCCACATGCTGATTGAGGATTATTCAGCTGATCCATTGTTAGCCCTAACTTCACTTTCTCCTCTGCCTCAGCTCTCCCGCAAGTGCAGTTTTTGCAAGCTTTCCTTGTGCTTCCAACTTCACAATCACCAACTTCAAACACCAAAAAGAAAAGAGGTTAATTGCATAGTTAAAAACTGCAAGAAAGTTGCAACATCAAGCAAGTTTGTCCTTTATGTCTAACCAGGTAGAAGTTCAGGTTTTTTCAAATCCTCTTCAGTCAAGAGGCTATCTTCATCAATTAAATCATCATCAATCTGAACCTTGATTGAACTTTTTATAGACTTCTTAATGGCGAAGGATGACCCTATCTTCCAAGAAGGCTTCTTAGCCTTAACCTGTAAAAATAAAGAAGAAATGCCATGTCAAGAACCTGATAAATAACTAGATTCATAACTCAAGATGAGGAACAGATAATAAAACCCTCTGCTTTTTTAGGTTTAGAAAGAAACACATGTTACAAGAAACATAATTAAAGATGGCTTCATCTAAAACCACACTAGTTTTTAGAGATTTCAATACCCATGTTATATAACACTTTTTTCAGAAAAATTACTACTTAGTCCCTGAGGTATATCAAATTAACTTGTTCATCCCTACTTTTTGAAAACCTATTTAACTGAACCTTGAAATTTGATTCTGTTAATGAATTCATCCTTTTGTTAAAGTTTTAAGTTGTGCACCATTAATTAAAGGTTGAAATAATTACTACAATCCCCTTACCTTCTATCACTGCCTTTTCCATTCTCTATGAACATTTTTAAAAAAAGGATGAATATATAAAATGCCCTAGTCATTTTGCAAGTAACTGGACTCATTCTCATCATTCTCCAGATGAGAATTTCCATTCTGGTATTGGAAAAATCAACAACCAATTCCGCACACCACATATCATGATTTACCCATATACTTGCTTGCACACACACACACACACATATTTACTCATAAGATGACACAGATTGAAAGAAACAGACATTGCTGATTCCACTAAGGCTTGACCTGCCACTGGAGAAAGAAACTGAGAGAGAAAATTGAGAGAACAACAAAGAAGCGAGGAGAAAAAATCAGAGGGAAAAACCATAGGAAAATACAAGAAAAAGGGAAGCGAGATAAAGAACAAGAAGAAGAATGGAGGTGTATGAGACATCAGTATACATCAATAGTAATGATGGTGAAGAACAACACTAGAAGGAAAGAAAAAAGAACAGAAATTGAAGTGGAAAAATAAAACAGGACAAAAATGAAAGAAAATAAGGAAACTGTGTCAGAAATCCTCGTATAACATATGATCGACATTGTTGGCAGCACACACTTGATTAGTAAAGGATGATGACCGGCATCAATGAGAATGAAGAGATGGTGGCCTCAGCCCTCAACAACTTATTCACCACCATCATCTGACACCCTTGAGAGTCAACCACTGAAATTGTGGAATCCAAAAGTTTCTTCTACTTTGATTGATCTCAGTGCATAGTACCATTTGCCATCCTTAATTATGGATGGTATCAGCTGCTGTTACCAATAGGCAATTGTTGTTCTTTAAATAACAGATTATCATTTTTTGTTTTGGTAAATAGATAAGGACTATCTCTTATAGCTCGATATGCTTGTGATTTTTGGTAATTTAGGTGGTTCTTTTTTTCCCCCTTAATTTTTGTGTTGAATTTGGTAGTTTAGGTTTTTTCTTTTTCATTTTGTGTTGAAATTTTGTTAAAGTAAGATGAGACTTGCAGAAGATGGGGGGTGGGGGGAGAGATGTTGAAGGTGTTTTAGCTTTAGGGTAGTTTTGTCTTTTCATATTGTTCTATCAGTGGAAATAGTATTTCTTTTCACAAAAGGACTGTTTCATTATTAGAGAGAGAAAGTTGTTAAAAGTGTTTCAGCTTTAGGGTAGTTTTATCTTTTCATATTGTTCTAACGGTGGAAATAGTATTTTCTTCCCAAAAGAACTGTTTCATTATTAGAATGATTTAATAGGTTTTCAAATAGCAGACTGACATATAAATTATGAAAACTTGATGGACTAAATAGTAATTTTAATTTTTTTCTTGTTCCCCTTAGAACAGTATTCAATGGATTCTAGGAAATTTAAGCTATGCTAAAATAAGAGCACATTCTTAACACAATATTGCTGACCATGACAGTAACTAATAATGCTGCTCATCCATCCAAGTCCCATAAGTCTACATTGAGATCTAGAGCCTGTGAATTCATTTACACTAGTTTGCAATTCCCAACAAAGAGAAGAATTCTATCCACAACATATGCTTGCAACTCCAGATAACAATAACAGAGGACAAAAAATAGACATGTTAAGATACAAAGTAAATAAGAAGATGCAAAACTATAACGCACCCCGAAAGATTGAAGAACTCCAGAAAGTTCAACTGATTTCAATTGGAGACCTTGTGCTTCTAAGAATCCTGCCAAAAGCAACTTGCGCACAAGAGCAGGTATTGCCTACAAAAATACTACCATGGTGAGTGAGAGTGAGCAAAAACTGGACCGGACTGAAAAAACCGACTGAACGAATTGGTTCAGTTTGGTTTGATCCTTTGATAAAATTGGTTCGGTTCAATTTTAATTTTTTAAAAAATTAAGTTTTCGGTTCGGTTTTTTAGATAAAAAATCGAATAAACCGAAGTTATTAATAAATCAAACCAATTTGAATTGAACCATATTTAAAATACATGTAATTTTATTAAATCAAACCAAGCTGAACTTTCATAGGTTCGGTTCAATTTATAGGCACATAAATTTCAGTTTAATCGGTTCGGTTAATTCGGTTTTTCCAAAATTTTCAGTACGGTTCGGTTATTTGATTTTGATAAAAAATTGAACCGAATTAACCAAACCAACTGTTTGCAAACCCCTAACTGTGAGACCCTGAACTTCAAATAAAATCTCATCGAGTCAGAAACACCATAATATTTACCTTATCTATTTCCTCTGCAACAGACTGAAGACCTTTGTAAATCAAAACAGACCCACCAGGCTTTAGTACTCTTGAAATTTCCTCAAACAACAAGTCAGCAGGAAATTGGAGTGACCTACTGATAGAGATGACAATATCCACAGATGAAGAATCCACTGGCAGCTTATCTGAGATAATTCAACAATGAATATCATAACTCTCTGCTACCTAACAAAGTAAAAATGCATGAAGAATCAGCTAGAAAAACATTCAATACTTGGAAACATGTGGTTTCGCGCATGTAGTCATTCAACATCTAAAGCACTAACAGAACCGATAGATTTTTAAAAGGGAAAAAAAAAATTGTTCTCTCTTTATGGGAGTAAAAGAGGTGAAGCGAGGGACTATTAACATGCAATAAGGCAAACAAAAATATGATTCTTTAATGAAGCTATACAAAAACCTTCCAATTCCAAATCATTCTCAATTGGGCTTATGAAGAATTTTCCAGAACCATAAAGGGCAAAAACTAATGACTATGCAGAGAATGCAATTCTTAATTGTTCAAATTGTCACCAATATTATTCCATGCAAAGTTTATAATCAATCTGACCCAGGACTTTCACAGTTAAACAAGGAAAAAAAGACTATATTTACTGTTGTATATCATGATATGATTCCATAAATCATTTTTCATCACTCTTAGATATAAGGGATCCTTTTTTAGTATCAATATTGTGATTATCTTTTTTCATGGCCACTTTGGACAAATCCACCCTCATCAAAATGGCCTATGTTTTCAAGTTGGAAAGATATTGGCTCATAGTTAGAATAATTTCCACTGTTCAACGCTTTTAGTGAAGACACGCACACGCACACACGCACTCACACCCACACCCTCAAGTAGACATGGATACATAAAATAAAATAATAACATTATAAATGATAATAAGCATTGTAATTTGTAACAGTCTTCCTACATGCAGAACCTTAAGAGGAATTCACAATTTCGAACAAATGCAATTACAAAACAACCCAACTCCAAAAAAAGAGATGGAAGGAGACGGTGACACATTGAACTTTAAATAATCAAAATGTCCACATAATGACAGAGAAAAGAAACAGAGAACATAAAAACATAAAACTAGAGAACAGAAAACCCTCAAAATGATATGTCTAAAAGTGCAACTTGGCAATGATAACAAAAATTTTATTAAGAAGGATAATAACCCTTATCTAAAGAAATGGCAATGAGTCATGTATATAATACGTCAAATTACATAGAAAAAGGAAAAACTTTGCAAACAATCTTCCAACTTCCATACAAGCAAATGAGCAAGAATTTTAAATTTTACTCTATGTTGTGTTTAGAACATGATTTTGTAAGCAGGAAAGAAACTGCAATGGTGTTTCCATAGGTCTTGCCTATTCTCTGTAGCAGTTTATACCATGTAAATGAGGTTTTTCTAATCAGAAAATCTAGTAATTTAAGCCTCTGCTACTCATAAAATAAAATATAGAAAGGAACAATTACTGAAAATAAGAAACAGCTTGATGCATGTATTTAAACGTGAACTTGTATGTGCATTTTGACAATAAAGCAGGAGAATACCCAAAAAAAAAAAACAACAAAAGATTAAGGAAAGTACTTAGAAATGATGCTTGAGTAACAACTTGAGGATCACATTGCTCAGCTCCTTCTTTACCAAGCTCCCTAACTGCATTTATAACTGTACTTACAGGAAGGACTATGTCATCTGTAAATGCTAGCACAGCAGTCTGTTTCCCCATCATATCCTACAAAAGCCCACAGTAGGCAGCCTTAGAACTTGTCCAACATATGAAAACATTATCATGCAAACGAAGTATAGGTGGATTACATGACACATTAAATCATGAAAAATACACACTGCTTCTTTCAATTATAGACATAAGAATGTCAAATAAGAAATAACATTACAGAATTGAGAACCTTTTCTGGGTAAGCTAAGAAAAAAATGCTGATGAAAAGTCATAAGAAAATGAAAAGGGTAAGACAATACAAAAGAGAGAAAACTATTCCTAGAGAGTTTTCAAAAATCATAATTCAAAGCAAAAACACATTTAAAAAAAACAAATGAAAATATTCAATAATTTTAGATGCCCCTGTTCTGCCATTTTGGCAATACACTCAACTGATTTAGAAAACCCTGTAGCATCTTAAACACTTCTATAATAACTAAAGTAAGTTTTAGAATTTGCATATATTATATGCGATGCCAACATAGAATGATTATTGACTTTTCTATAAACCCGTAAAAATATCTGTACACAAATCATAACTTTTAAATACAAAATATAGCAGGCAACATCAAACAAAAGCCAACAAACCAAGTACACCATATTCAGAGACCCAAAACTATCATAATTAAGTGAAACAGGATTGATTCAAACTTCCATAAATTATTCATACGAAATAGAAAAGTATAGAAAGGCAACAGAAGATTTTCCCCTTGATTCATAGACTTGTTGGAGGAACACAATGAAGAAACCAGGTGGACCGTTCAAAGAGGCAAACAGAAAAAATCCACCATTATTGATATGTAGAGCAAAATTCAATAATCCTCACAGGACTAGCTCAAAGTTTTCAATTGAAGGCAAAGCAATGCCAAGAAGAAAACACATTAACTCTTTGCAATCAAAAGAACTACTATGTGTTGCATCTCCTTTTGACTTCCTATGGGACAACTCCGAGTTATGGGCATTTTAGGCTCAATTCCAGTTAAACAAGAACCACCATCAATCCATAATCACGATTCATGAGCACAATTACATAGAAAAGCAATAATGATTATAAAAGAAAAACTGAAAGAACGACATTACAAGTATGACCATTTCGCATGTCATACTTAGACAATGAATCTACACAATACATTATACTGATCTGCACATAGTAGACAATGGGGAAATCCGATAAAAATTACCGGATAACACCCATAGATACATCATGATTATCAAGTCCTTCTCCAACATCAACATGCATGCGATGATCAAAACAATGTCGCAAAATGCACATAAAAAAAAATATATAAAACTATCAATCCATAGATGTTTGGTGTACCCATACTCAAAACCCCAATAGAAAAATCACAATAGAACTCTACAAGGGGTGTTGAAGAAATCTAAATATCTAAAGCTAAACTAGGTTGCAAAAAATTATAAGAAAATAAAAAAAAAATTAACAGAAGAACATAGAAGTAAAAGAGATATATGAACGACTCACAATGCTAATGAATCTTCAAAAACCCTTGAGAGTCGAGACCTTCCCTTCGTAGACGCCGAGAGAGCTTGTACAAGATTACAATCCTTGCAATTAACCAAAAATTATACTGTAAAAGCTAAAAACTTCAACCGAAATAATAAAAAATCTTTAAAAGAGAAAAAGTACCAGCTGGAAATTCAGAATGATAAGAACTATAAGAGGCGCAAATTAGAATTTTGATGGAGTTTTTAATGTATTACGAAATCATAAAAATTTCAAATGAAACTTTTGTTGGCGTGATGAAAGAATAGACCTCGCAGACACGGTGAAGTAAACACCGATTTGATGACGTTGACTTGATAGCGATATTGGTGTAACGTAGGCTGCTGCCGCGTTTGGGCGGCGGAGAGAAATAAGTAAGGAGAAAAACGAGAGGGAAAAAAATTGAAGGGTAGTTTTGGAATTTCAGACAGAAACATATTCGTGGCACGTGCGGATTGGGGTGGTTCCCTTCCATATATGCGGTTAAAACATAAAGATCTATTTGATCAACGGGGGACGAAAACAAACCTCTGCAGTGAAGGAGCCTTTGGTGGTGGCGGTTAGGGTTTTTTCCGTTGTATTAGTTCGTTTTTTTTTTTTTTGTTTCAATTTCCGCACACAGTTTGGTAATAATCAAAGGTATTATACTTTCCTCTATTCGCTTTTCTCTTCCTTATATCTAGGGTTTGATTTTATATTGAATTTGATATTATTAGGAGTATGAAGTGCAAATTATGTGTGTTTTACTATAGAAATGGGTGGTGATTTAATTAATTAATTATAGTTGTTCCTAATTATGATCATCGCGTATTTGGATCCGCCAGGAGTAGTTCTTTTTAAGTAGTTTTTTGTCCCCCCTGTGGCGTCAATGGGCAATGGAGATAAATAATTCCCGAGGGTAGTTTTTGTTGATTTTGTTCTGTCGATTAAGGGTTCCCCCTTGATTTTAGGAAATTGTGGTACGGTTACTGCTACTTGGTGCAGATGTTTGTGTGAAATTTGAGTTTTCAATAACTTTTTGGACTTCTAGATTTTCAAGGTTGTTTGATGTTCATATTATGGACTTTGTGATCTGGATGCTGTGCTTAGTGGAACACTTATGTAAGTTAAGAAAAGAGGAAAGATTTTGTAATTGATATTTTTTTTTTTCCATTCATAATTTACTTGTTGAGAATTAATGTTTAGGATTATTCAATCCCTTGTTGCTTGATTTTTTTGGTTTTTCTAATTATTGAAAGAGCTAATCTGTTTATTGAAAATTTGTGTTTTGGATGCTTTCTGATTTTCAGGAGTTATACTTGTCTGAAAATGCAAAGGAGGGGAAGTGCTAATGATTCGTTCTTTGGTGATCCATTTGGGAGTCCGTTTGGGGATATCTTTGGGAATTCCTTTGGAAGTCCTTTTGGGAGCCAAAGGAGTTTGATGTCCAGTTTCTTTGGTGAAAGGAATCCATTTGATGATCCATTCTTCACACGTCCTTTTGGAGGCATGTTTGAATCTAGCTTTTTTGGTCCGAACAGGAGTCCATTTGCTAACATGCATCCATCTGCATTTCTTGAGCATCAAGCTCCAGAGCCCAAATTGTCTAGGGGGCCAATAATTGAAGAATTAAATTCAGATGACGAAAAGGAAAAAGTTGGGGAAGACCAGAAAGAGAATCCTAGAAAACATGGTAGGTCAAGCAAGGAGCCATTTGTTGAGGATCCAGATGAAGCTGAAGGTGAAATAATTTTTTTTTTTTAAACATTGTTTCTGTTTTATCCTGTACTTTTGTTGTCTGATGAAATTGGCCTTTGTTTTATTCATTTAATTTTACAGAGAGAAAGAGTAAGCATTTGCAATACAGAAATAGCCATAGTAGGTTCAGTGACATGGAGCAACAGCCTCAAACACGCAGCTTCACAATTCAGAGTTCAACTGTTACATATGGTGGTGCGCATGGGGCTTACTATACTTCATCCAAGAGTAGGAGGAGTGGGAGTGACGGAGTGAGTAGCATTCCATTTGAGAGCATTTTGAATATGATCATATTTGGTTTAGTTCTCTTACCTATGTTGCCTTTTTGAAATAGGTGACAATTGAAGAAAGCAAAGAAGCTGATAGCTCCACAGGGCAAGCAAGTCACAGGATTTCTAGGGGACTTCAGAACAAGGTATTGGTCTTATTTTTCGTGGTCATTTTGACAGCCTTACTCTGCTTTTGCATTTGGATTTTCATTTATTAGGTTGAATTGTATCTTAATGTTTCAAATTGAATTATCAGGGCCATACTCTTACCAGGAAGCTTAATTCGGATGGTAAGGTGGATACCATGCAGACCTTGCATAATCTGCATGAAGGTAGGCACATATGTTTTTTTGTTTTTATGTTTGAATTTATACAGTCCGTTCTCAAGGATAACATGAAGGTTTGGATTATTGTGTTTCTAGATGAGCTTGCTGGTTTTGAAGAATCGTGGAAGGGAAGTGCTAGACAGTCTCTCCCTGGATGGAATGGGAATTTCAATGGGCAGGATATGATGGGTAAAGATTGTTTGGTTCTTTTCATATTCCTCTCTCATCTGCATTGTATTTGATAGCCAGTCCTCAATTGTGGTGTCATGGAGTGTTTCTTATTTTAAAGTGTACTTTTCTTCTTTCTTTTTTCCCTGATTTTAGCAAACTGCTTTTTGTAGAACTTGTGATGTGTAGTTAGCTGCATTATGCATTGTTTTTCTGATTTATATGAACTGCTGCTCTAGATGTGGTTTGTGTGAGTTTCACAACAAACATGATATTGCATATATTTGATGAGAGACTTTACATAGACCATCATACTCTAATACATGGTATCTGAGTCTTTTTTTCTTTAAAAACCCAAAGGTCGTTAGTGTGTTTTAAAGACCTGCATGTTGAGGAAAAAAATCACTATCGGCATGGGATGTTCTTAATTAGCTCCAATTCTAATTGATTTTGTGGAGTTTGTATAGGATTTTTTGAATTTCACATTTTCTATGCGTGAAGAAGTTGAATCAGTCTGAAGCTATTTTGCTTACTTTAATCTCAGAACACATTGTGCTGATGATTAATGAATGCGTGCTTACATTATTAAATGAACCAGCAGTCAGAAAAATAAAAGCAAAGTCTTGGATAAGGGTTCTCGACTGAGTCTTAGTAATTAATTGGTTCTATCTTTAGATGTTGTAATTGTGCACCTATTTGTTTATCTCTACCTTGTGATTATTTCTTGTTGCAATGCTGATTAGTCGTCTCATCTTGTGTTTTGGGTATAGGGTCTAGAAGCAGCGGACAGAATGTGCATACAAGAGAGGGAGGCTGGGCACTCCCGTCCACTGAGTATACACAGCACTTGGGAAGGACAATAGATGCTAGAGATAATGCAGGATCTTCCGGAGTTCAGCGGTCACGAAGACGCTCATCAGATGTCATGGATCAGAGTGGATATCCACAAGGGAGAGCAAGAGATTAAGTTGGCTGATATTCTTGAATTGGCTTTGCGTTACTGTATTTCCGCCTTTATCCACTTCACTACGAAATAGTATAGTATTTGGTAAATTTGATTGCTTCACGCCCTCATCAGCTTCAGTAGATGAGGTGGTCAATGTACTTGATATCCCAAGAAGATTATGCCTATTTAGAATGGGCTGTGACCGGTCTCTACTATCATTTCGTTTTCACTCTATTTTGCAAGTACCCGAATGAATATACGAGCTCTCTGGTTGTGGATTTATTTCTATATGCATTCTCTTTAACACCGTAGATCCCAGATTTTAACATTATGGTCCCTTGGTTGCCCATGGGAAGACAATCTGATAATTATTGCACTTGCCTTTATGATATCAATATTTGTGAATCGCTGTATAAATTTTTGCTGGGAAGCCTTAAAACTTACTATGAGATTGGATGGTATGAATTACTCTTTCTGTTTTTTAATAGATATTTAAGATTTTTGTACATATATTAAAGATTGTATTTAATAGATGTTATTACATATAAAAAATTATTATTTTTAATTAAATATTTTTATAAATTATTGTACATTTTTAAAAAAATAATTATTATAAAAGAAAAAGTGTGAAGTTGAAAAAAATTAATTAATATTCATTGATAATTATAAAATGTCAAGTATTATCGAATAAATTTTTCTTTTTAAAATGACAAATAGTTTGAGTTGGAGAGAATACATAAAAAAAAAAAATCATTTAATGGTAATCAATATTAATTAAAATCTATATTTATGTTTATGTATCTATCTTAAGTGAAAGGCAAGGCTAATTTTCTTTATTTGATTTAAAATGATATTTAATATGATGACATGTAAATATTTTTCATTTATTATTTTATATTTATATTTTTTAAAATTTTAATTTTATTAACTTTTTTCTTTTTCCTTTTATATTATAGAGTATATATATTTTTTAGAACGCTGGTCTTATCTGTCAAAAAAACATGCATTTAAAAATAATATGAAAAATGTTTTTTTTAATTTTAGCTTTTTTATTTTTATATGTATTTGCAAAAAATAAATAATTAGGAAACTTGAAAAACAAAAACAGATCACAGGCAAAGACTGTCAGCCCTGTAACAAAATAAAACTAATAAATTGTATATTAAAGGTAGAAATGATAGTTTTTGCCATAAATAAAAATTATATATAAAAAACCTCGTTTTATAGGGAAAAGAGATGTGGATTTTATGTTTATCCAATAATTCTCAAATAAAATATATGCACGTAGTATAATTAATTTTTTTGTTATTTTATTAGTTTTTTTTTGGAGATCTTTTAGTTTTGATTCTATTAATTTATCTACAATATATATATATATATATATATACAAAAAAAGTTTTTTTACATTTTAAGCGGTGTTTTTACTTTTATATTTAATTACATTAAAATCAAAATAATACAGAAAAAAAATTTTTACATTTTAAGCGGTGTTTTTACTTTTATATTTAATTACATTAAAATAAAAGTAAAATTAATTTTATACTTTTATATTTATGCATAAACATGGTAGATACCCTCTCTATCTATAGTATGCATAAACATAGAAAAACTAGTACTGCATCAATTAGAATTAGATAGCACCATATTAATCAATGCATGTGACAGAGACTATGAGATCGTGTGACAAGATATATTATCTTAAAAGTAGACTTACATTTGTGATAAACATTTGTCATAAAAAAATTTTTAAATTATAAGAATCTTTTTTTCCTACTACTTTAAGATTAATTATGATAAATAATTTTTTATTGTAATAAATATAATTGTCAGCAAAGTTATATGTTAAAATATATATATTAAAACAAAATTGTTTTCAAAAATATGATGTTTCACTCTGTTTATAGTGAAAAACTTATATATTAAGACAAAATTATTTTGAAAAACATGATGTTTGTTACTCTATTTATAGTGAAAAACTTTATATCGTGATAAATTTGTAATCAGACTATATTTCTTGTAGTTTTAGAATCAAATATCAATTTTAGATTTGATTAAAGGGTAAGAAACTCAAAATCTACATATAATAAATTTTAAAAAAATAAAAAATTTATATGCTTTATCAATAACGAATAAGAATTAAGATAATTTAAAAATTATCTATAATTCTGAGATTTTGTTATAATTTGTTAAGAAACAAATTTATTTTTCCTGCATTTGCCGCAACTCCACTCCGTCGCCCACCGAAAAATGGAAACAAAACAATTAAATTTATGTGCTTTATTACTTCAATGAATAAATCAATTATGAAGTGCAAGAAATTACATGGTTTCTCGATCAGATATTTAAGGGAATATATCTGAATCATTTTCCTTCCAGATAAGATTACTAAAACCAAACAGTCGAACAAAACAATAAATCAACTGCTCATGAATTACTTCGTCAGAAGGAAGTTCAGTACCTGTCTCTCTTCTCAAAGATGTAACTTGTTTATCCACAATCCCACAAGGGACAATATGTTTAAAATAGTTTAAATCGGGATCAATGTTGAACGCCAGTCCGTGAGAGGTGATGCCAGATGATATACGGACTCCAATTGCACCGATCTTCCTATCTCCAACCCAAACTCCCGTCTCACCTTTTGTTCCAACACAAGCTTTTACGCCATATAGTGATACCAATTCAATCATAGTCAATTCAAGTTTCTCCACGTAATTCCGAGCACCAAGTCCAATATCACGAAGAGAAATAATGGGGTATAACACAGCCTGATGGGGACCATGATAAGTAATGTCTCCTCCTCTTTGTGTATAGTGAAGTTCCGCTCCTATCTTCTGGAGTTCAGATGTAGGGATCAACAGATTATGATCAGTACGCCGTTTTCCAAGGGTATATGTTGGGGGATGTTGCAAGGACAAAAGTACATCAGGAATTTTATGAGCTTTTCTATCAGAGACTAGCTTTTCCTGAAGTTTAAGTGCCTCCAAGTAGTTGACCATTCCCAGTTTCCAAACCTGAAGAGTTCGTGAAGATCTCATTTCCTACAAATCATGAAATGGTGAATTCCTTTCCATTTTTCATTATCAAATGGCATCATTTGAAATAATTAAGGGATAACATGGTATCCACTGTCTAAGAGAGAAGCAAGACCTACCCAACAAACCCAAATATTTAAATCCCAAAATCAATCAATATAAAGGCAATTTAATCGAAAAGTTGGCAGTTAGATAAGTTTCTTGAGCGACAGAAAAGTCTAGCACACTAAGGAATAAGATAAATTCAAATAATTAATCATTAGAGAAATTAGAAATTATTGACACACAAAATGAAAAATCTATGCTTAGCGAAAGATGATGATCATGAATAATTCCAAATGTGAAGAAAAGAGGAGTACCCTGTAGACAGAAACAATTCGATTTAGCAGTGAGAAACAATTTCTTTTTTTCGTTTTTCAGTTCTCTTTCACGTTTTCCTATTTTTCAAGTTTTCCATTTTCCATTTTTCACTTCATACTATCCTTTTAACAATTTTTTTTGGGGGTAAACTAAGCAAAATTTCACAAAGGCATAGTTTAAAAACGAAAAGGAAATTGCATTGTTTTGTTGAAATTGTTACATATAGACCTGATGCAATTAAATTCAGCTCAAAACACAAGAATTAACAAGGGGCATGGCTTCATTGTGCATGGGCATAAGGGCGTGAGATTGAATGATCTTTCTTGTGAGTGAAAAATATAGAGAGTGTGTTTTCTCATATTTCAAGAAAGAGAAAATTATTGTTCTCTTCTTGTGTGATATGGAGACATTCAATGCCAAGGATAGCAGTCTCAAATATTTATATATAAACAAAGAATCCCGAAAGCATAAGCAGTCTCAAATATTCAATGCAAAGGACACACGAAACAGATATAGATTTAAACCAATTGAACTCCTAGCTCAAAACCAAATCATACACACAGATTTAAAAAGATTACAGAAGCAGAAGAACAATAATGTTTAACTACTCTTTTTAACAAGATTAGCAGCAGAAGATTTAATAAGATTAGCAGCAGGCAGCAGCAGAGTAATAATGTCTCAGAATTGTGTTAATTTTGATTGATTATTCAGGGAAAATCATTGCATTTGACCATAGTGATTGGTGTTGAAAGTGCCTAAACGAATACATTTACACGAGGAATCCATTTCTTGTTTCTTCTAATGATTCATGAACTATAAGATTTCTAAGACGAAAAAGAACAATTAGATGTAGCTGACAAGATAGTCTTTCTAGCACAAGCATGTATCACAACCCAGCTATCAAACTTCTCGAGATGAAAAAAAAGCAGAAGTGAAAACAAAATTGGTTTAACAAGATTAGCAGCACACCAGAAAATAAAAGCAGCAATGAAAGCTAAAAGCAACAGTGGAAAGTAAGAACACCAGAAACAACAAGATGAAGCTAAAAGCAGAAATGAACACAAAATTGGTTTAAAAAGATTAGCAGCGGCAGAAGGGCCAAAGATGGTCTGGTACCTCTCGAAAGTAATAAAGCAATTGCTTCTTCTGGGCCTATGAGAGAAGAGACCAGAGGCGAGTAGCAGCAGCAGAAGTGAAAGCGAGACGAGCAGAGGAGGAGAAATTAAGAAGGTCCTCCCAATCTCTAATCGAATTCTGTAGCAGAGAATGAAAAATGAAGAAATGACAAATTTTATCCCTGTTATTTTCCATCAATACGCACCGTTTTTGGCTTAAAAATATGGGTGGGTTATAAAAGTTTGGATTTTTCACTTCAAATATATAATAAATAACACTGAATTCTAAAAAAATAAAATTATGCAAATTAATAAATTAAAACCAAATATTTTTTTATTACCAAATAATTTTTACATTTTCTAAATTTTACAATTAATTTTTAAAATATGTTTTCTACTATGTATTATTAGTTTTCATACTGTAATAGAAATTTTAGTGAAATTACGTACACTTATCATAAATCAAAAATGAAAATACAGGATAAAAAATATATTTTTGCATTAAATGATGAAAAAATAGAGAACAAAATACATAGGTAAAAGTTGCTTTGAATTTGAGATTTTTTCAGTCTTAGATCCTATCAAGCAAACAATTCTTTACTCTTTTTTATTTATCATTGTTTGATTAATTTAATAATAAATTTGTGATTATGTATCAATTAAACCAATGGAATCTGACAAGATCTTTTATATATACACTTCAAAGAAAATAAGAAGCAATATATATATATATATATAACCAAAAATAAATTATGCGAAGGGCTTCATGTGTGGTCCAAGAACTAAGATGCAAATGGACATTGAATTGGTAAGGGATGCAAATTATTAGAGTTATAATTTTAACTTATAATCTCATAGATATAAATTTTAAGGCTCTATTTAGTTTAAATTTTGAAATTGAAAAGTAAATAGAGTGCAATAAAAAAATTATTATCTTTTATGAGTATTTGATTTGTTGAAATAATCAAAATCAATATTTTTTCATGATAATAAGAATGATAAACAAATATAAAATTTTTATACTCTTATATTCTAAATATGAAATTTATAATATATTATAATTAAGAATAAAATTATGTATTATTTTATTTTTATTATTAAAATTATATTATTATTATTATAATATTCAAATTTTATATTTTAATGTTTAATTTGATATTTATTTTATATATTTAATTTCGATAGTGCATATGTTAAATATTCATTAAAATTGATCAAATAATTTATGTTTGACTTGATTTTTATGTGAATGTGATTCTTATTTTCTAGAAGAGGGAGAAATAGGTGATTCTCTTGTTTGAGGAATCTTATTACAATTTCGGTGTATTTTTATAGTTGAATCAAACATAAAAAAAAAATAAAATAAAATGATTCATTCTAATTTTTTATATCAGATGGTGTCTCCAAAGGATGTTGGCTTAGTTGGCAGGTTTTCCTTAACAGGGAGAGCTAGTTGCTCGATAAGTTTACTTGTAAAACAAACAAAGTTAGAAGAGGGTTTGACTATTAATCAGAACTCACTCTGATACTTAAGTTAATGGGGTTCAGTTGAGAGTAAACACAAGATTCAAATCTTTTTGAGAGATATTAGGTGTCTCTTATATAAAGGAAGTTTGTATGGTTTTTTGGTGAGTAGAGTGCTTTCTTGTGGCTCAAACTATGCTAGTTGGTTGGCCCTTTATTAGTGGGTCGGGCCAATTCTGTGGATTGGTATGTTGGGCTAAGTTGGGCTTCATGTGTTATTGGGCTTGGCCATTAGCTAACTGGGTAGTGTGTTGGGCCAAGCTAGGCTTTGTGTGGTATTGGGTTTGGCCCGTAGCTAACTGGGTAGTATCACATGTTCCCCCTTAGTCTGAATTTATTTATGGCTCGGTTCAATGGTAGTTTCGTGATCGAGATGATATTTAAAATTATCAATTTAAAGATGTTTGAGAGGGAATTTTGATTTTTGAATTTGAGAATCGAGGCATCATGATGGTTGGTGAAGCCACGTGTCGCTCGAACAGTCTGTTCCATTTATTGTGATATGATTGATTTGATATGAGCTGTGTGATGTGGTGAT
Organism: Omphalea diandra; assembly: GCA_949677035.1. Taxonomy (NCBI): domain Eukaryota; kingdom Viridiplantae; phylum Streptophyta; class Magnoliopsida; order Malpighiales; family Euphorbiaceae; genus Omphalea; species Omphalea diandra. The sequence continues at coordinate 24,845 of CATIWR010150322.1, forward strand.
GGTTTACCTAGGTTTATCATTTCATCTTCGACATTAGGGGGCTATAAATAGGGTTTTTTCTTTTTCTTTTCTTCTATTTTGCAATTCCTTTATTGTTTTTGATAGAATTTTTTCTTTGTTGCTAGAGATTTAGAGTTAGATGTCAAGGAAAAAGTTGGCTACTTTCACTTTTGAGGATTTTGACTTTCGATTTGTGAAAGGTTTGTTTTTGTTCTTTTCTTCCCTTCTTCTCCATTTGCTTTTCTTTTGTATCTATGGATTTAGGGGTGAGTCTTCTATTTCTAAGGTTTCTATCGAGGATTTGATAATTTTTGGGGTCTATGAGAGGTATAAGGTGAGCTTAGGTAATTTGGACTTCGATTTAAAGGGAGAGGAAGTGTCTTTAGAAGAGCAGTAAATGGGGGTGAGGCCAAGCCGAGCAACTAAGTTGGAGGAGCCGAGGCCAATCATGTTGAGCTAGTAGAGACGGTTTAACAACCCATACCTTTACAAATGCATAGGCAAAATACTCTGTTGACCGAGCTTCCCAATAGGATGACTGAACTGGATCTTAAAATTCATCGGATTTACAAGATCCCCAGCTAGTTTACTCTAGGTGTGTCTAGGCTCGGTCTAAGGGTATTTTCTAAGTTAGAGCCAAACCAGTTCATGTTATATGAAAAAGATTTAAAAATTGGTCTTTTGGCTACCTATCCCTCAGCCTCCATAGTGGGTGTTCACCACGTACAATGTGGCTTCTTTGCAGCTTAGTGCGAATGCCTTTTGGATATTGGTAAGGATGTTTATGCTTACTCAAGAGAAGAAGCTGACATTTACATTAGTGTGTTCAAGCATGTTGCATGCTCAATGATCGAGTTGGAGAAGACCATTGTCACGTGTCAACTTAACTAGGTATTGGGTTCTTCATCAATTATCTTTTATCCATTAAAGGGCGGAAGCATAGGTACTTCGTGGTGGCCTATGCGGAGGAGGTTTCATTCCATTCAAAGGGGATGAAGAAGGCGGAATGGAATGTGGACATTTTAACTGTATTGATAAATAAACACCATACTATGTATAAGCTAACCAATATGGCATCTTATTAGCTATTTATCATGTTGACTAATGGTATTAATTTCTTCTTTTTTGTAGGTATGGATGTTAAAAAAGCTCAAGTTGAGATAGTGCACCAGAGGGTGACACGGGATGAGAGGAGGAAGAGAAAAGGGTGAGAAAAGTAAACTGTCGATAAGAAAAGACATGCTTCAGAGGTGGTAAGGGGAATATGCCATTATCGAGGGTTGCTAAATTGGTTATGGGTGTCGTTCCTCCGTCCGAACTGGTGGAGCAAATAGGGGAGTATGACCCCTCCTAGAAAAGGGTGTGAACTAGTGTGGTGGAGATTGATTTTGATATGGAGTCATTCACTGTTCCTCAAGGCTCGAACCCTTACTGCCACTAATCAGAAAAGTACGGGGGGGACTTTGAACCATAAAATTATGGTTAAAACTATGGCTTGACTATGTGCCTTTCTGAAAGATGAGGAGAAATTGACAATAGGCAACTAGTGGCCTGGATGAATATGTACTCACTCAAGGTACAATTGTTTAAGCTATTTTACTATGGTCTTAAGGTTGGTTGTTTGCCTTACTTATTTTGCGTATGTGTAGGTAGCGGTAGTTGACGTGGTATTGGATAAACTTCTCAAGATTTCTGATAAAGTGACTTAATTGAGATAAAGGAGCAATTAATGAAGGCTTAATATGCTTTTGATGCCCTAGTTAAGAAGCATCAGAATACCTAAAAGCAGGCTGAATAAAGGCTTTAGTTGCACTCATTTATAAAAGAGAAGTTTTTTGCTACTGAGAGTGAGGTCACTGTGTTGCAGTTAAAGTGGTCGAGCTGAAAGAGGCATTCACTAGGGTTCTTGAACTAGAGAAAGAGGTTCAATTCTAAAAAAAGAAAGAGAAAGAAGCTCAATGGTTTGCACTAAAATAGTTGGCTCAAGTTTGTTTAAATTACAATGCTCTTATCAGGGAGAAGTTGGTAAAGACCTTTCTAGGCCAGAATTTTGACTTTGTGGCAGATGTCGATCTCTCTGCAGTTGCAACAATGCTAGTTGTATATGATGAAGAGAAGGAGAAGGGTGGGGACTTAGAGGGAAAGGATAAGGACAAGCCAAGGGACTAAAGTGTAGGAGTTTTTGTTACCTTTGGCTCTCCTTTTGTGTTGTAAAAAGTTTTACATTAATGAGATTTTTTCTTTTTTCTCATTGCATTACTTCTCTCTCATATTTTTCTACTTCTTTGAGCACTCACATTAACATTACCCATAAACAAAATAAACTTCACTAAGTATGACTCTTAAATGGTCTGTGCTACTGATCTTACAATAACTTATTTATAAGAGATTTGGTTGCTATCTATGTTTATAGCTAGTTAGCGTGGTGAATGTTTAAATTATAAATCAACTTGGTTTAAGCATATGAGGTTCTGTGAGTTTCGATGTGATGTGTTGGGCGAATTGGTTCAGTTCGATTTTTAACTAATTATATTTGCAATGTACGAGATGAATTAGCTTGGAACATGCTTTGTAAGATTAAGACACATTTAATGGTTAGTTATGCTGGTGATGTACAAGATGAATTAGCTCAATACCTGTTTTGTGGGATTGAGACAAGTTTAATAGTTAGTTATGGTCGTGATGTATAAGATAAATTAGTTTGGTACATGCTTTGTGAGATTGAGACAAGTTTAATAGTTAGTTATGCTCGTGATGTATGAGATGAATTAGGTTGGTACATGCTTTATGAGATTGAAACAAGTTTAATAGTTAGTTATGCTCACGATGTACAAGATGAATTAGCTTGATACATGCTTCATGAGATTAAGACGAGCTTAGTGGAGTGAAGATTTTTTATTAATCTTTAGTTACACGAGGTTAAGGTATGGCTTGAGTCGCTTTACAAGGGCTGCTTAGACAAAGTATTTTTTCAGCATTTTCATGTTCCATGTGCTTGGCACAAGCTTGCCTTCCTTGGTTTTTAACTTGTACGTTGTTGGCTCAATTCCCCTAAGAACTCTGTAAGGTCCCTTCTAGTTGGGGCTAAGCTTGCCCACACCTACGTCGCCCTAACCTTTGTTAGCTTTTCTAAGTATAAGATCCCTTTGCTTGAGGGCTCAAGCATTGACTATTTTATTATGGAATTAGGCTATCTTCTGCTGCTGTGTTACTACTTGAATGGCAACACCATTTCTTCTAATGGCTAGAAGGTCTAGGTTGTGGCGTAGCTTTTATTCATTATGTTCAAGTTAGTAGAGGAGGATTTTATATGATGGGAGCCCTATTTCCATAGATATCACAGACTTTGTGTCGTATGTCAAGGAGAATGGTGTTTAACCCGTTGTGGTTCTCGAGGTGGTTTGGAAGGTCTAGAGGATGTGGTTAAGTTGATCTGCCCAAGTAGCTCCTGCATCATCTAATCTTTTCTTAAGCCCCTATAAAATAGTTATATTAGTCATATCATTAGTTTGCAAGTAAGCCATTGAGGTGAATCAAAAATCAATGGCTAGTTTTGTACAATAGAAGTTAAATCGATGGCTATCAAATTATATTTCATTATAGGTGATGAGGGTCCGAGGGACGCCCAATTGATAGACTTTTTTTTTTTTTAAGGAAATCTAATATCCTTGTAAAGGTGGTGATGGCTTAGGCCTTGGCTTTAGGCCATCTGGTAAAGTGGTATAGGACGACTACTACAAACTTCTTTTGACCAGGTGCTTGGAAAAAAAGACCCAAGGATGTCAATACCCCATTGGAAGAAGGGCCATGTAGAGCCAATGGGTTACTAATTTGCCACTAGCTACCAAGGGATGGTGTCATACTTTGATAAGCATCACACTTTTGTACCGGTCATTTAGCATGGTTGATTATTAAAGGCCAGTAATATCCGAACAAAACTATTTTCCAGGCTACTATGGTGACTGTCTTATGAGCTTCATAGATGCCTTTATGGATTTCTCTTAGTATGTAATTTATGTCTCCCGAGGAGACACATTTGAGTTAACACTGACCATAAGATCTTTTGTAAAGGATGTTCTCCTCTTCGAAATAATCTACAGCTTTATTGATGATGGCTTAGGCTTCTTTTAATTTTATTGGTAGTTGCCTATATTTTAGTACTGACCAGCAGACTCATCCAATTGTCCTTTTTTGCTATAACAACTATGGTCGTCATTTGAAGTACATTTGACTATGTTCTTTTTTCTACTAGCATGCCTTCAGGTAAGGTGGCTTGAGGGGAATCTGATAATTTAGCTAGGATATTTGCCTCTTCATTGTTGTTAAAAGGGATATGCTTAATCTTATAATTCTTCCCCTTTGGTTTCTATGTTCAACAACAGGTGCTTAGCATGCTTAATATACTTAGTCATACTAACGTCCCGGATAATATACTAGTTGGATAGTGTACTGGTCGAGGAGTTGTTTGACAACCAGCCTAAAGTCACTATAAATGGAGATGTTTTCAGCTTGGACTTCTTTTCGCTAGTTGCAATCCTATAATCAAGGCTTCATACTCTACCGCATTGTTTATGGCTTGGAATTTTAGCTTACAACGTACTTGACTGTGATGTTGTTGAGGCCTTGCAAAACTATCTCTGCTCTGCTCCTTCAACGCCTGAGACTTCATCCACATGCAGCTTTCACTCACTTTTCTCATCAGTTTGGACCGGTCTCCGCTCTACCCATATCAGTTAGACCATGAATGTCAAATTTTCACAGCCTAACTGTCCACTTTACCACTTTTCTCGAGGTTTTTGCTTTTTGTAGAATTATTCATAGGGATTGGTATGTTCAGACAATGACAGTGTGGGCTTGAAAGTAATGTCTTAGCCCCGTTGTTGAGCTGACTAGTGCATATATCAGCTTTTCTAGTAGGGGTAATGTAGTTCGACACCTTTGAGGACTCTACTGACATAGTACATTGACTTTTCTTCTTCTTCTTCTTCTTCTTCTTCTTGCACCAATATTGAGGCTACATTTTATTTTGTTATTGCTAAGTGCATGAATAATGGTTCATCTTGTTGAGGGTGACAAAGTAATAAAGGTAACCTAAGAAAGATTTTTAGGTCTTCGAAGGCTTTTTGACACTTTTCATCTCACTTGAACTTTTTAAGGTCTCTAAGCGTCTTATAGAATGGCAAATAATGTTGAGCTGATGATGAAATGAACCTCCCTAAAGCTGTGATTCTACCATTGAGTTTATAGATTCCATTGATAGTTTAGGGTAGCTGCATATCGATGATTACTCATGTCTTGTATGGGTTCGCCTCGACCCCCCTTTATAAGATCATAAACCCGATGGACTTGTTTGCTCAGACTCTAAAGGCATATTTCTCCAAGTTAAGCTTTATATTATACTGATTGAATATCTTGAAGGCTTTCTTTAGGTCTTCAGCATGATCCTCAGCTCAACGACTTTTCACAATTATGTCATCCACATATACTTCTACTATCTTACCAATTTTCTCTTTGAACATATGGTTCACTAACCTTTAATAAGTGGCTTTCATGTTCTTGAGGCCGAAAAACATGACTTTATAGTAGGAAATGCCTTCATGTATGACAAAACTAGTTTTTTCTTCATTAATCACAAACATTCAAATATGATGGTACCTTACTGAGGCATCAATAAAACTATATAGCTCGTACCCTGCAATAGAATTTACTAGTTGATTGATGTTAGGGCAAGGGTAGCTATCTTTCGGACAAGCTTTTATTAAGATTAATGTTAGGGCAGGGGTAGCTATCTTTCGGACAAGCTTTTATTGAGATTGATGAAGTCTACACACAACCTTCACTTTTCTTTGGGCTCTTTGACTAACATCACATTAGCTAGCTAGTCTGGGTACTGAACCTTCTTGATGAACCCATCATGCAGTAACTTACATACCTCCTCGATAATGGCTCTTTAGTGCTTAAGTGTATGATTCCTTATTTTCTGCTTAACAGGTTTAGCCGAGCTATCTACGTTGAGCTTATGCATAATGATTAAGTGGTCGATTCCTATGATGTTCAAAGGGCTCTAGGCAAAAGTTTTTAAAGTTTCCATTAATGTCAATATGATGTCTTTTTCGATGGGTTTGACGAGCTTTATACGACCATGTAAAGTTCGATTTTGCCTTACTAGTACGAGCTTCAGATCAGCTTCTAGCTCGACACTCCTAGGGGTGTCTTCTAGAATGAAGTCAAATGGTTCAAAAGACATTAAATGGCTTATTTCTTTAAGGATGGTCATGTAAGTTTCCCTTGCTACCTTTTGATCTCCTTTGACAATTACCACCCCCTCTTCAGTGGGGATCTTCATACTCAAGTACTGGATACAAGTGCAGGCCATTATGTTATAGAAGATGGGCCTACCAATGATGGTGTTATATGCCAAAGGAATATCCATTACTATCCATACAGTTTTGCACTTTTTGTAATCTTTATATCCCCTAGCTCCATGTTCAGCTCAATAGAGCTCATCATATTAACTCTGGTTCCTCCTAAACTAGTCAAAGAGGTCTGAATTAGATATAATCTCTTGAGATTCAGATCAAATGCTTTGAAGGTTTTCAAAGTTATCATAGTAATTGAGTTTTCATCATCTACCAAGATGTTATTTACTAAATAACTTTTTGATCTGGCCTTGATATGCTTGTGGAGTGCTCAACCTTTTGTTATCATCAACTAATTAGAAGCTAATAAGATAAAACATAGGTTTGGTTGAGCTTTCTTTATTGTTCACTGAGTATATTTCATAGGCTTGCCTCTTCTTTATCATAAAGTTGTCACCCCTTGTAGCCGCCTACTTACAACGTTAATAACCCCTACGTCTTGTCAAGTGAGAGGCTTCTTATCTTTGTGGTTGTCTTTCTATTGGGGTTCACGCCTGTTATTTTATAAGGCCACTCATTTCCTAAATTGGTTGAGTTTGCCTTGTTGGACTAGTCTTTCAATTTCATTTTTCAAGTTCGTGCATTCATTCTTGTTATGCCTATTGTCTCTATGGAAGTTGCAGTATTTGTCTTTGTTTTGTGTACCTGAGCTTGTTAACGACAACAAAAAGTGGATTCTTTCACTTGATCTTTTAATGCAATACAAGACTTCTCCACTGTTGCCTGTGAGGAGCGTGTAATACCGAGTTAAACCACCACTCAAGTCATTAGAGTCTAAGCGTGGTCCCCCTTACTTAGTTTAACCCCTCTCACTTTTTCCATCAGCTTGCCTTTTATCTTCTTTTTTTTCTTATACGAGCCGTGGGAATAGGTTCACAGGTTGTTGTCTAGGCGAATGAACTCATTACTCCTTTTCATCAACTCATTAAAGTTCTTTAGTAGGCCAATGCTGAAGGAATCAAAAAGTCCTCGATTTTTGTAATTTCAGATCATGGCATTTATAGATACCTCATGGTTAAGATTGTTTATTTGTATGGCCACTTTATTGAACTTGACTAAATAATCTTGTAGGGATTCTCCTTTTTCTTTGAATACCTTATGCAAGTTTGAAAAGATTTTCATCTAAGGAATGATCGACATAAATCTTGCTGCAAAACACCAGGTGAGTTGGATAAAGTTGTGAATGGAACTGTGAGACAAGTCTTGGTACCAATCTTAAGTCACTCCATCGAGAGTGATGGGAAAAATTTTGCACAATAAGGCATCCAAATAACTACAGAGTTCCATCCTAGATCAGAACTTATATAAGTGGCTTTTAGGGTCAATCATGTCATTATAGTTGTCAATCGATTTCATTTTGAACTTATAGAGGGCATAAGCTCGACCCTTACTTTTGTAGCCAAGAGGTTGTGATCATAGGTGTGATAGCTAAGTAAGGGCAAAATGTTCTTCGCTCTGAGCTCGCCTAACAACTTTCATGACTTTTTTTCTATAGGATTTCTTCGTCCCAACTAGTACTTATTATTCATGCAACTCAACTTTCCAATGGTTTATATGAAGATTCCCATGAGTCATTGCATATTTTGGAGCGTTTGTTTCGATACTCATCCAGTGTCGAATTTCCCATAGGCTCGGGCGAGAGGGGTAAAGGTAGGGCCTGCCTTTGCTCGGTAGCTATGGCCATCGAGGGGGGATTGAGGTTCCTTTTGCACTAAGGCTTGTTCAAGAAATTTTAGTGTCACCATGAAGTATGCATTGATGACTACAAGCATAATGGTGGCTTGAGGGTCACAGGTTAGTGTTTCTACAGGGCTGGATGTTTGGTTCCTTGTTGTTGTGGAAGAAGCAAGGGTGAGAGGTTGTGGTATGGGTGTGCTTTCTAGGATACGAGGTTGATGTTTGGTTTATGGGGTTTTAAGGTCATCGGGAGAAATCACAACTAAAGTTTAGGAGGTTTGTTATAGTTCAGTCCATGCTCACCGCACTAATAATATCAGATAGTGTCTCTTGAGGATGTTGGCTCAGATGACAGGTTTTCCTTGATAGGGAGAGTTGGTTGCTCAATGAGGTTATCTGTAAAGCAATCAAAGTTAAAAGAGGGTCTGGTCGTTGACCGAAAGTCTACTTCGATTTTTAGGTTAGTGTGCTTCAGTTGAGAGTAAATGCGAGATTTGAATCCTTTTTGATAGATACATGGTGCCTCTTATATAAAGGGAGTTTGTGTGGCTTTCTAATGAACAAAATGCTTTCATGTGGGTAACTGGGTAGTATGTTGGGCCACTCTGAGCTTCATGTGGTATTGAGCTTGGCCTGTAGCTAACTGTGTAGTATCAATTTTGACTTCAAATGATTTTTTGAATCAAATGACTCATAGACGAGCTCTGTATTAAAATAACACATGAAAGTTTACTTATAAAATGTTATAAAAATTGATTTATGAAAAAAATAAATTCCATATGATTTATATTAAGTAATATGTACAATTTATAAAGAAAATAAAGAAAATGTAAAAAACCATTTGGCAATAGTAAACAGTTTTTTAACGGGAGAAAAAAAAAACCAATAAATTTAAGAAAACTGAAAAACCGAGATTCTCCAGTTTAATTCTGGGCCGTGCAATGGAAGAAAAACATGCGCCATCAGATCAAAATATTTGAACTGAGCCACAATTCTCAGCTTGTCTCCATCTTTTACTTCTTCTACTAAGATTTCCTTCCAGCGCAAAAAGGAAATGGCGGTTATTATTAGAAGCACCACAAACATGATCTTGAGGGAAATGTTCAATCTCAGGCTACCAATACTACCATTGCCTTCTTCCTTATCATCATCTGTTCGTCTAACGCTTCCTCTTAAATTCGAGCGCCGCGAATTCAGCTTCACCCGGATTCGCTGCGCAGCCTCCGACGACAAAAAGGCATCGGCTCGGCTGTCGCAAGTTCAGCAGCTCCTCCAAGAAGCCGAGGAGCGAGCTAGCTCCGCCGGGAATGAGCCGCCGCCTAAAATCACTATTGGTACTTAAAAATATAATCGATCTTCATTTTATTTTATTTTCTTTGTTTTACTTTTATTTTGATAAGTACTAAGATTGAATTATATATATTTTCTTTGCTTTGATTTTGGTCGATATGAATATTTTTGCGATATATTCTATTGCTATTTGCAATTGAAAGTTATAATTTATTTTTATTTTTTTTTTAAAAAAAAAGATAGAGAGAAAGGAAATGGTTTTCATTAGTAACCAATAACCTTTAGTTCAGTGCTAATAGGTTAGTTTTAAGGGATGTGAGTTGCAAGTTCGAGGGGAAAAGACTTGCAAGTTCGAGGGGAAAAGACAACAATGTAGAAGTTAAGTGATCTTAGTTAAGCTGACTGAATTATAATTCTTACTGAAGTAATTGAATTAAATTCATAATATATGATACTTTTCTCTGGTTTTACCACTACTCTGGTTGCTAGACAGATTGTAATTAGTACTGAAGCAATTGAGTCAAATTCATGATATATTATAATTTCTCTATTTCTCCACTATTTCTGGAATCTACCTGACTGTTGTATCTTTTCTGAATAGGGTATTCTCTTTTTTTCTTGTTTCTGCTACTTTGGAATGTATAAGTACTTTTATGGCTTTGGTCTTAGTTGAGCACTTTACATGCTCAGCATGGATTCAAAACTAGTTATTACGCAAATGCAGGTGATTTATCATGTTGTAGTTACCTTTCCGTTCTTTTGATGTGGGATTAATTTACGTATTTGTTACACAGTTTGTTTGCTCTCATCCTATTGGTCTCAAAGTTTTTTACTCAAACTAACAATAAAATTCCTGTTATTAAAATATTTCTCAGCTTTAACTTTGCATACTCTCAATGATGGATAATTGCTTTTGTTGTTTCCAATGTTATGTAAAGATCGTTACCCATGACTTTTAGAAAAGTTCCTTTTTTGGTACCAAAAAAGAAATAAAAGCATTTTTTTTGTGGGTGGCAGCTCTAGGTTTCGTTTGCCTGAAAAAACGCTCCATTTCTCCAGCCACCATTTTCATGTTTTTTTTTCTTTTTAGCTATTCTTGGACATGAACCCTTCAAAAGTCTAACTGTATGAATTTCAGCTTCATTTCAGTTTTTACGTTTATAAAGACAAAAAAATAAAAATAAAAATAAGAGGTCAAGGGGCGCATATTTAGGCTTTTAGCACTTCTTTTGAATGAGCTGAATTGATATTTAGCTGTCAGTAGCATTTCTTATTTATCAACTCCTTGAATGTCTAATGCATTTGCAATATCTGAAATGCTGACCACTACTTAAGCCATTTGTGGATGAGAGAAAGCTACTCGGCTTCCTTGTATAGGTTGGGCAGGGCTTGAAGAAGGTAGCCCCTCTCACAGAAAACTAATGCGTGCTAGCCTAGTTAGCTCGCGTTTTTCGGCTGGTTATGTTGTTAGTTGTAGCATGCCTTCATCCTCTCACTTTGGAATAATTTTGCAGTTTATTAATATGATAACCTGGTCAAGAAAATACAATACATCGGAGAAAAAAAAAAAAAATCTGTGAAAGGCATTTTTATTGATTTAGCATAAAATATAATTCGGTATGGCACAAATCTCGTGGCTAGGAGTGTAGTACTAGATCAGCTGGATCTTGTAGCTAGTTCTAAACCTGCTGGATTATTGAAACTTCTGAATCTGGTGTTAGCAGACTACTTTCTTGGCTACCATATTAGTTTGATGCTGATTGTATGTCTTCCATTGTGCGGTACATCGGAATTATTTAAGAGAATTTTTTTAGAGAAAGATAAAGAGGGAGGAGGGGGAGGGGGGGGGATGGAGGAGGCTAAAGTTTAAACACTGGACTCCCAATTAAAAGTGGAAGTATAGAGGGCACTTTCTCATTTGAGGTTCTCAAATTTATTTATGGTTTATTTAGGTGTGATAATTTCAGCCTCTTTTTCTTGGGTTAGGGACTGTGGGATGGTTTATGAAAATAATGCATTGCTTGTCTATAACTCAGATGGTTGGCATTATAAGTTCATTATGTTATCTTTGTTGACGTCGAGCAAATTTATTTTCATCAACGTGTCAGTGCAGACCATGTGACAGTGAGTTTTGCTAGGAGCGGTGGGCCTGGAGGTCAGAATGTGAATAAAGGTCTGTTCACTTCTTCACAGTTCTCTTTGGCTCTCCCCTATTTAATATATTCCTTCCCTAGGCTCTTTCACTTATTGAACATGTTTCATAACTGAGACAGTGAATACCAAGGTGGATATGCGCTTCAATGTTAAAGATGCAAACTGGCTGAGTGACAGGATCAGAGAGAGGATTATGCAAATGGTTTGTTTTTGCCACTTACCAAAGAGTCTAAAAGAAAACTCAATGCAGTTTTATTTAGTAGGAATACATCAATTCAAGATTGTAGGAGTCCTGATCTGAGGATCAATCATGGTCAGTCAGGATCACTTTGATATTGTTGCAAGAATTTAGACTGAACAAATGATTTGGAACTAAAATAATCATGAATGAAGGAAGTGCCAAATTTTAAAGGAAAAAAAAATTGTTGAATACAAACATATGCATATATAAGAAACCCAAAGTCAAATAAATTTACTATTATTTTCTTCTCTTGGAGGTTTGGTTTTGTCTTGTTTTGTAATTTCTTAATAAGATAAATAAATAATACTTGCTCTTGTGGTTTTTATCTTATACTCTTTCTACAAGATGTTAAGAATTCTGTTTGAGTGCCAAATTTTACAGGGAAAAAAAAAAGTTGTTGAATATAATTATATGCATATATGAGGAACCCAAAATCAAATAAATTTACTATCACTTTCTTCTTTTGGAGATTCAGTTTTGTCTGCATTGTAAATTCTTAGTAAAATAAATTAAATAATACTTGTGCTTGTGATTTTTATCTTATAGTCTTTCTACTAGTTGTTGACAATTCTGTTTATAAACAGGAAAAGAATCGAATCAACAGGGATGGTGAACTTGTGATTTCTTCAACAAAGACAAGAACACAGAAGTTACTTTCTTGCCCCTTTTCGTTTTTATTATCTCTTTGGCTTATTTGATGCTTGAGCAGTTGTTTTTATCCTTCCTGTTTTTCTACAGGGGTAACATTGAAGATGCTTTAGCAAAGCTGCAGGTACCAAAGATCTATGGTTCACTTCATTTTAACGCCAAGCAAATACTTGCCTTTTTTTTTTTTTTTTTTGACTTTCAATCCAACTTAATTGGTAAACGGACATTTGATATTAGATCTAGTGTTGTTCAGCACAGATAAAATGATCGTGCCTCAAATTTTGATCGTTTGTGAATGCATATGTCAATCAAATAATGACTCTGCCATCATGTCTTGCCATGTGTGTGTTAATTTCTTCTCTTGACGTTTTTTAATAACAGTTATTACCTTTTTTATTTCCGTCCTTTTCAATTGGATGAGCTAAACAGGCCATCATTGATGCTGCTGCGTATGTTCCTCCTCCTCCTTCAGAAGAGCAAAAGAAGAAAATTGCCAAATTGTAAGTGCTAACGACTGTTTATGTTTCTCAATTGCATCTACGTTTCTGCTGATATCTTCTTCTCGCATTTATCTTCGGTTTTTGTGATCTTTCTCTCTCTCTCTCTCTTCTTTTTACAATTTTGATGCGGTATTTTTGTTATCAAAGTTGAGTAGCTATATATGTGAACCTTTTTCCTCCCCCCTAAAAAGGGCTGCAATAGGAGAGCAGAAACGACTTAAAAGTAAGAAGGTTCTTTCAGATAAGAAGGCTTTTAGAAGAAGCAGGGACAGCTGGGACTAAATTTCCTTATTGTAGGGCTTCAGTCTTGCCACAAATGTAAGTTGTCGACTTGCAGGTTTTTTTTTTTTTTTTTTCACAAAAAAAAATTGTGGCGGCTAATTCTATTGCTCTAAAAATCAATATATTTAGGGATGGCTGCATTTGCTACGCTGTGACAAGAAATACCAGTTGACAAATATTGATGGATGAAACTACATGGTGAAGACCCTTCCAGAGTGGAGACCAAGGGAGATAAAACTGAAAATGCATTGTTTTTGCCTTGTTAAAATCATTCAATAATTTTAAAAATCAATAGTTATCAATTGAGATAACCATTTATCATAGGCTATTAGCCAAATGTGATGTATACGCAGAAGACCGGACCAGAGTTCTATTTGTTTGTTAAAGAAAACCTGTAAATTCGCCTTCTTATCTGTTTTTGTTGCATTTTATGTGCAGTATTTCCCAATGCAACCAAAGATTGTAATAGACAGCTTAATTTTCAAGAAGATATGATATCCGATTGTGTTGCTATTTATTTTCTCTCTCAACATTTCATGCATATCTGTGTGAATTAATATAAAATGTTCAGACGATCCACTTCCTGGATTTCCCCATAATTCCTGTATGTAAGCCAGAAAGATAAAAGGTGCAAGAGCAAAGAAATTGAGAATTTTCAACTACTGTACACGTCACAAAGAATTAGAAGATAAAACATAATAACCTAACGTTTTGTAATTGGTGTTTAGAACAGATAGCCTAGCCAAGGAGAGGGAAAAAAGGAAAGAAACCAAGAGATACACCTAATATGTACAAGTTAAAAATTCTCCATTAAAACCAACTAAAAGGTCACTCATTTCCTGTAGTCGTAAATTACCTTTGGATACCATGTCCCTCCCCGACTAAAATTACCGTCGGATAACATGTTCCTCCCCAGACTTTGCATCTATGTGCTTGATCCATCTTTTCTCACCCTTGCTTGACACTGAATTTCCTCCACTGGTAGCTACATGTGCAATATCGAGTCCTTTCCCTACCGGAAGCAGCACAGACCTGGCAAGCCGCCTCGACGGCCGTCCTTCAATAACACTTCTCCACCTGAAACTTGAAGCTCTTGAGCTAGCATTCTTGCACACCAAAACTGCTCCTCTGTTGCTCAGCTTTGCTAGACTCAACACCCTAGCAAACTCCTTCCTCCGTGAATCCACCACCAAGAAATCAATCCCTACTAGTCTCTCCATAACCTCCTCAGGTTCCCCAACAATGATTTCCGGTGACATCCCAGTTTCCTGCATAGCTTCTGCATATTCTGATCTTGATCGTTCATCAGTGACTAGACAAACGTGTCTTCCATCCGTATGGCTGCTAGCAATAGCTAGGCCAATGCTTGTAGTCATAACTCCACCTTGTGACCATGTTTCTACAATAAATTTCGCATTCCATCCTGCAGCCATAGCAGAAACAAGCTCAGCCACGCCAGTTTCTTGAAAAAGCTCACACTGCAAACCAAACCCAAGAACATATCCATCAGAAACACAAGAGCCAAAACAAGAATAATTACCATTCCGAACCCAAGATTCGTTGAAGATTGCTTACCGATTTAACCGTTTCGATATAGGCCTTCAATGCTGTTTCAGGCGACCAAACAAGCTTCATTTCTCTCCTTCTTTTTCTTCTTCTTGCACAAGATGTGTTTTGCGTTGTTGCCAAGTCGTATAAAATGATGTTGACAAATGAGAATTTGATGTAGCCTTTTTATTTGTGACTAGTGGAAAGGTCTAGAAATGGTTTTTATTGGACCATTCACATATGAGCCGCGCAAATCCAACGTGCGGAGTGGATTGGGATTAAATTAAAATGGGGATTAGCTTTAGAAGAATATAAGTAATTCCTCTCCACCAATCTGATTTTGGAATCCTTCGACTTGTCAGCTGCTGACGCGAGCGTATACCCAAGTTTTCATAAGAAATTTACGAGTCGGGCCCCAACCCAAATCACACTTATTTTTTCTTAATATCAACTTTCCATATCAGTTATTTAGATAAAGATTAAAACAACCCACCTTTGCATCTACACCAGTGCACGCAATAGAAAGATTCAGAACCTTCCTTTGTTTTAATTGGATTAGCCGTGCTGTGTTTCTCTTAACAACTTTTCTTAATAGTCAATTACCCAATTCTGTTAAGGAAAAAAAAAAGAAAAAAGAAAAATTTTGTTAATTGACTACCTTCCTTAGCATATTTTTGGGAAGTGATAGTCCAGTAGCCAACTAATAAACTTGTATCATTAATGTTAATAGCTATTGTAATAGCCATGGTATAATGCTTTATGCTCTCTATCTACTTTGTTATTGTAAAAATATCAGCAAGATATATATTGTTGGTATAATTTAAAAAATTATTATATTGTTTTAACTATATAACTTATGCCTCTTCAACAAATTATTCTTATTGTTCTCATTATTAGCTATATAACTCAACTATTACAAACAGTATGTTCAGTAATTTTTAATCAATAATTTGATAGAGAATTAATCTTTATTTATGCATTTTAAATCAAATAAATAATAACTGAATTGAACCCTTTTGAGTGATTTTTTTTTTCTTTTTATCTATTGATAATTACACTTCTAAGTAAAATATTATGTTCTCTTTGTTGAATAAGCTACAAAACAGAGTAGCTTTTACTCTTAAATTTGTGAAGTAGAATTTAAACTTAAGTTTTCTCAATATTTCATAAATTTACAGTTGTAATATTCCCATGATAACCAAAAAAAAAATTATATTAAGTTGAAACTATATAAATTATTTTTAAAAAATTATTAGAGGAAAGAGATTTCCGACCTTTAAATAGCCATATTTTATCAGTAAACTCAAATAGCACAAGTTGAAAGGTGCATGAAAATTCGAATATTTGTGTAAATATATAAATTAATGATTTTGATTTATATGATGAAAAAAATTACACAGTAAATAATTTTATCATAAAATGGCTGAATTGTAATTTGGGATTTGAAAAGCGTTAGTTATGTACTTGTGTGATTGCATTGTTGTGGGACCTATCAAGAGGAAGAAATTTGAAAAGTCCAGAAGATGAGACCAAAGAGAAGGGAAAGTCGAAAATAAGAGGTATTTGGGGTCACCGCGTCCACCTACCCCGAAACGAAATCGTTGAGGTCTACATAATAGAATCTGAACACGGTTATTGGTCGGTTAATTTGCCACGTCATCAATGGACCGAATCTTTTAGCTGACTTGGCTGTCTGTTTGTAGGTTAAGGTGGGCATTATTTTTAATGCAAAGTTATGTTTCCTAACTAAAACATAAATCCTATTGATTAGTAGCCTTCATCCATTGATGAAAAGAGCCCTTGCAGTTTAGAAAAATTAAAAAAAATAAATTATTCTAATTATTATGAATAATATGGACTGTATTATATTTTTTCTAAAAAAATAAATTATTCTAATTATTATGAATAATATGAACTGTATTATATTTATATGATGTCATAATATATAGATTTTATATCATATATCATAGGTTTCTTGAGTTAACAATACTTCAAATTTATTTTGATGTATTCATATAAATAAAAATAGATGATTATCTGGAAAAAAAAAAAAGCCACATAAAAATTATTATTATTATCATTATTATTTATTTTATTAATTTTTGTCATTTTACATGAATTTGCAATCATAATGAATGTAACTTAAATATATAACAAGATGTATAATAAAATTAGTGAAAATATTATAAAGATAAATATAAGAATAAGCATTCAAAGTTTTCACTCTCCATATCCTCAAAAATATAAGAATACTAGTCAAGTTATACAAAACTAAATTAATCTTTGGTGAACAAATAAGATAAATATTAAGATAGACAAATTTATGTTGAATAGTGCTGTAATATCCTTGATTCTGATATATATATATATATCTTTAAAATAAATATTAAAAATATATTTTTGAGTATCATCATAAACATATTTAAATAAATATAAAAATAAAAATAATATATCTACCTATTGTAGATATTTTAGAAAAGGAATTTTTATTTTATTTTATTTCTAATTTTATATTCTGTAAACTACTTAACTCCATCTCAAAATATCTATCATTCATGCACGTTTTAGCTTACTCTCCCATTTTTAGACTCAGAAAAAAAAATCAATTTCTCTATGCAATTTCGTCTCTTGTTATTCAGTTTCTTTTCTTAGTGTTTTACCCAGCGTAAGTTTCTTTCGTCCCTTAGTTTTTTATTCAGTTTCTTTTCTTAGTATTTTATTCAGCGTAAGTTTCTTTTGTCCCATAGTCTTCATTATTGTGTTCTATGAATTGAATATGTTGTGCAATACAAACCTAATTTCAATAATTCTTTACTGCGACCCACCGTTGCTTTGGCCATATGCTAGCCATCATTGAATCACTTTCTAATCTTACTCACGCATGACATATATGTATGGCGTTTTCAGCCATAAGATTTCCTTCTCCCATACCATCCCATAATGAGTGTATATACGCATTCTTTTGTTTTATATTCCTCTGCTGCTAATCACTCGGTCCAGGACCAAGATAAATGCAAGCATTAGATATACATAATACTCATTCTGTGACAATTATTACGTTCCAACACCTTTAATTTATTCAATTTGCTATCCAAGTAATTAATTATTTTATTTTATTTTTCAAGTTAGTACACTTCAAATCAAAATAATAATTATTAGTTTAAAAAATTTATTGAAGCTATCTATTAATAGTGTTAATTATAAGAGATTAAATATATACTAATATTTGTTAATTTAAATAATTGTTTCATCATTTTTTTTTAAAAAAAAATTCTCTAGCTAGATGTCTAATTACTTGAACTATATATTTAATAGCAAGTCAACCTTTGTTATACCAAACCTAAAAGCATTATATATGTGTACAGTATTTAGCTTTGATAAAAAAATAACCATCTTAATTGTTATATCTATATATTCTGTCAAATGACATATTTTTCCTTAACATATATAATTATATGTAAATCTTTATAACTATTTATCTATTGTATAAATTATTAGATATTTTTTTTTACCACACTTTCTGTTAGTTGGTTCCTTATTTTTTTTTATTACTCAGTATTTCTTAGACAGATATTACAGGGCAATTCATTTATCCTATTATTTTTTTGTAGGAAATCTTGATCCTTTAGTTGAAGTAGTTCTTTTTGTACTGGATTAACGTTTATTTAAAGTTTTCAAATGAGTGGTAATTATAGTATATGATATATACTCTGTCCCTCTT
>CATIWR010150324.1:0-15453 GCA_949677035.1 Omphalea diandra
TCAACATGCCTTATTCATGAATCGCGGTCGCGAATAAGTAGGTTGCGGTCGCGATTCTCATGCTACTTTGGAATTCATCAACTTCTTTATTCCTTCTTGAGGAAATGATTCAATTCTGCAAAGACAACACTTATTTGAAACATTAGTGATGATCAATCTATTTTGTCAAGATCAAAAGAGATTTTAAACATAGGATTAAGTATCCTAGTCCAACACTATTGGTTGGGAGTTCAATTTTCCTATTTTAGTCCATTTTCTTCACTCATTCAACACCTCTTTCCCTTTACTAATTCCCATGTGCTCTTTATACTTTTAAGAATTTCCAAAACACCATTATTTAAGATATTATAACATACACATCACATATGATAATTTTTCATGCAATTATGCAAATATAACATATATATTCAAGTCCCTCAAATGCAACGGTGTAAGTGTTATCGTTGTGCTTATCAAATGTACATATCTAAGTGATCATTTATGCATTGCATATGTTCATATGGGATTGCAAAGCATTTATCAATGTATATGTTCATGTGGGATTGCAAAACATTTATGCAATGCATATGAACATGTGAGGGTGGTAATAAATGAGGATGGGGTTGTTACATTTTCTTCTCCTTTAGTAAAGAATTTTGTCCTTAAAATTCAATACCTATAAACAAATATGGATCTTATAATTTCATGCTCCTTTTGGTTTCCCATTGCCTCTTCTTGCGAATGGTTTCTCCATAACACCTTAGTCAAAGGGATGTATCAATTTTGTTGTCTTATAACTAATGATTTTTACTAGTTTTTCAATGTAGCTTATTTCATTTGTAATTGTTATTATTGGATCCCTAATTATATGTGTAGGATTAGGTCGATACTTTCTGAGTATACCAACATGAAATATATCATGAATATGAGCCATTTTAAGTGGTGGTGCTAGCCTATAAGCTAATGGACTAATGCTTTCCATGATCTCATATGGCCCTATGTATCGAGAACTTAGTTTCCCCTTTTTGTTGAATTGAATTATTCCTATCCATCGTGAAACTCCAAGGAAAATTGTATCTCCTACCTTATATTCTATTTCTCTTTTGTGTTGGTTTGTGTAGCACTTTTACCTATCTTATGCTACTTTAAGTTTACTTTTGATTACTTTTCCCTTGTCCTCAGTGTCTTATACTAGTTCTGGCCCTTCTAAAACACACATCCCTTCTTCATTCTAATAGATAAGACTTCCACATTTTCTTTATATAATGCTTCATATGATGCCATCTATATGCTACAATGATTATGATTATTATAAGCAAATTCAATCAATGAAATATATTCATCCCATATGCCTTTGAATTCTACCTCACAAGCTTGAAGCATGACTTCAAGTGTCTGAATTGTCCTTTCTATTTGTCCATCTATTTGAGGATGAAAAGCGGTATTAAAAATCAACTTAATACACAAGGCTCATTACAAACTCACCCAAAATTGAGACGTAAATCATGGATCTCTATTTGATACAATGGACATTGGCACACCATGTAGTCTAACAATTTCATCTATATATTTCTTGGCCAAGTATTTACGTGAACCACCCTATCGAATAGGCTAAAAATGATTAACTTAGTTAGTCATTTAATGATCATCCATATGGCATCATTCTTTTTTGGAGTTATTGATAACACATATATAAAGTCCATGGTTATTCTTTCCCATTTCCATATCAATGGTTTCAATTTTCCAACTGGTGCTTAACGCTCTATTTTGATATGCTAACAAGTCAAACATTTTAAAATATAAACTACCACATCTTTTTTCATTTTGGGCTACCAAAAATGAGATCGCAGGATACTATACATTTTCATCATTCTTAGATGCATGACATATGGAGCATTATATGCTTTTTCTAGGTTTCTCTTTGCAAGTTATCAACATTAGGCACACAAATATGAGATCCTAACATCAAGATATCATCTCCAAATCCAAATCTGTATTTCTCCCTTTTTTTTACCTTTTTAATTATTTTCTGTAACTTCAGATCCCTGTCTTATACTTCTTTAATTCAATCACGCTATATTAATCTCATTAGAAAAGTGGCTATTGATACCCCATTCTTTTGCATGTTTAGTTCCATATTTATAGCCCGTAGTTGAACTAAATAAGATAGTGGAAATACCTATAATGAGCTACATTACTTCTTGATTTCCTACTTAAAACATCTACTACTACATCTGCTTTCCTTGGGACATACTCAATGGTGCATTCATAATCTTTTGACAATTCTAACCACTACCTTTACCTCAAGTTCAATTCTTTTTGGCTCAATAAATACTTCAATCTCTTATGATCTGTAAATATTTGACAAGTTTCTCCATATAAGTAATGCCCCATATTTTTGAAGCAAACACAACAATAAAAAGTTTTAGGTCATGTATTGGGTAAGATAATTCACAAGGCTTTAGTTATCTAGATGCATTTGTAATTACCTTATCATATTGTACTAAAACACATCCCAAACCTTAATGAGAGGCATCCTATAAACTAAAATCCTCCATTACCTGTAAGAATAGCTAACATTAGAGTAGATGTCAATATGTTTTCTTAATTCATTAAAACTCTCCTAACATGCTTCAAACCATTGAAATGTTGTATTTTTTTCAGAGTAACTTAGTTAGAGGAGCATATATAAGTGAAAAGCCTTCAATAAATCAATGATAATACCTAGTTAGTCCTAAGAAACTTTAAACTTTTGCAACACTCTTTGGTGTTTCCCATTTTACTATTGCTTTTAATTTTATTTGGATCCACTTCTATGCCTTTTTTCAAAAATTACATGTCCTAAAAACTCTACATGATCATTCCAGAAACACACTTGCTTAATTTAATAAACAACGACCTCTAGAATTTGCATAACACTCTTTGGTGTTTCCCATTTTGCTATTTATTTAATTATATTTGGATCCATTTCTATGCATTTTTAAGAAATTGCATGTCCTAAAAACTCTACATGATCATTCCAGAAACACACTTGCTTAATTTAATAAACAACTACTTTTCTTGTACAATTTGCAAAACAATTTTGAAATGTTGTCCATGCTCCTCTTTGCTTCTTAAATACTTTAGTATGTCATTAATGAACATAATTGTAAATCTATCCAAGTAAGGCTGAAACACCTTATCCATAAGAGCCATGAATGTTGCTAGTGCATTAGTAAAACCAAATGGCATATGACTTCCCATTTACTAATCATTCCTAAAATAGGTGCATTAGCTCATTCATATATTAAAATTCTCTTATGCCATCCATTGTCATCAATAGACCTTTTTTCAATTATGTTAAACACCATGTATATGTATCACAACACAACATAGTAACTATTTACAATAAAATATATATGGCTAAACATACCAAAATACTAATAGACTGCATACCTCAACCTCTATTAGACTACAAGACAACAACTTCAAAATGCAAACTGGATGCAATCTTTAGTCTACTCTTCCTAAAAGAAAATTTAATGCAAAGGAGTGAGCTTGCATACTCAGTAAGTAAATGCATAATGATACTTTAACCATAAATAACATAACAAGCATTTAAATATAAATAACTCTTCATATCCATGTACAAAATAAAGAGTTTTTACTCTTGAATGTCACATAAGCTATCAAATGTTGTTGCCACCAAGGCTGTTATATATTATTGCCAGACAGGCTATATATATCATTGCCACATAAGTTATCAAATTTTATTTTCTTACATGCTATCATATATTGTTGCCACACATGATATATATATCATCACCATACAGGCTATTAAATGTTGTTGCCACACAAGTTATTATTTTGGTTGCCACACATGTTATAAATATCATTGCCACACAAGCTATCAAATGTTGTGACCACACAAGCTATAATATTTGGTTTCCATACATGCTATCATATATCGTTGCCACATAGGCTAGATATCACTGTCAGATAGACTATCAAATGTTATTGCCACGCAGACTGTGATATATTGTTGCCACACATGCTATAAATATCATTGCCATACAGACTATCAAATGTTTTTGCCATATAGGCTATCATATATTATTGCCATAAAGGCTATAAGACTTTGTTGCTTGCTCAACAACATCAAGTATTAGTCTTTCAACAAATCAACTATAAATTCAACAAAATTCTAGTAATATAATGACTAATAATAACACCCATAAACTTTGGCAAATCATAACACAACATATTATCATTCCCAAGTCATAATTTATTAATATCTCATGAAAATAAATAATTCAAAAGTATAACAATCCTTTCATTAGTATCATTTCATTAAACAACATTTCATTCCATTATGTATATGTTCATGACATTTAACCAATCATATGTTTAGTAACATTAGCTATTTACTTACCTCCTCCTTCAAGCTATTAAGCTATAGATGGTCCCAGCTTATTCCTAATATTATCTTTAATGCCTTGAGGACCTATTTCAATACACCAAATCAATCAATGTTGATAAAGTAAGATTTTCATTTTGTTATGCGTATATGATCTAGTAAAATATTATGAACTTGATAGGCTATTTCTATAATTAATTTTGCCTCACAAATTCAAATGGGCTGATTCTTTTTTTCAATTAAACTAGACATATATGGTTACAATATATCCAAAATTCATTCCAAAAGATACACTACATAATTTATGGTCAATTTTATGAATTTACCCTATTTTGGGTACGATTATACACTAAACAGTCCAATAAACTTAGCCATATCTCAAAACATAGAAGTCTAATTGAAAAAATAATTATATCAAATTAGTTAACATATAAATGCATATTTTTCTAGTTTCAAACATGCTTTAATTCAGCTTCTATGGTTCTCAAATGAAATGATCAATCGTAGGTATGAGCAGGTTTCAGATCAACACCAATCAAGGAGCCATATCTCTTAGCACATAAAATATCAAGCAAAACTACTTTATAAAATTTTTGATAAGATAAAATTCTACAACTTTCATATTTTTCACTTCACTAATTCCCATTCTAACCCCATGAAATTATTGGAAAAATAGAACTAAGAGCTAAATAGATTTCAATAACAACCGGTCACAATCAAAGGGCCATATCTCTTCACACATAACTTATTTAAAAAAATTTTTTTACAGGCATTTAGAAGAGGCATAACCTACAAATTTTATGCTTTGAACATTCACTAATTCATCTTCTAGGGTTATAAAATTAAGGGTAAAATGGTCTACTCTAAAAACAAAATTAAAAGAATTCAACTCATATTCACTATCAACAACTTCACCCCATGAATCTTGAATACAATTACTTGATAACTCCCACTATTTATTCATGATTAACTTGATTTGGAGGAGAAATTTCATGGGATAACAAATATGAAATAACATACCTTTCGCCAAAGCTAGAAACCTCAAGATTATTCCTAGTTAACTCGATTTTTCTTCTTCTTCTTCTTCTTCCATTTCCACACAGGAATAGATAAAGGATGTAACTTACCTATCGGTGCTTGACGTTCTACCTTGATTTGTTGGCAGGTTAAACATCTTAATACAAACTCAGCTATATCTTTATTCATCGTTGACCACCGAAAGTGTGACTGTAGGTTTCTATACATTTTGGTATCTCCAGGGTGTATAACATATGGTGCATTGTGTGCCTCTTGCATTGTCTCTTATCTCAAACCATCAACATCTTTTACACAGACTTAACTACTCATTACTATGATCCCATCATATCTAATTGAAAAATTAGTCTTCTTACCTTTATGTATTTTCAGTAGCATTTTCTGCAAATATAGATCCTTCCTTTGAACTTCTCTAATTTTATCATCTATCACAGGCTTTAACTGAACTGTAGCCATTAAAGCTGTCATATTATCAATCTCAAATTTTACATTTGAAGCATGAAAATTAACAATAGATGTTAAATTATAACTAACCATACTAATAACAACATCTAAGACTTTTCAGATTAAAGCATCAACAAAAACATTAGCATTACCTAATTGATAATAAAAAATGCAATCATACTAATTCTATCCATCTTCTCTACCTTAGGTTCAATTCTCTCTGTGTTGGAATATATTTCAAGCTTTTATGATCTGTTAGAATCTAAAATGCATCTCCATTCATGTAGCGATTCTAAATTTTCAATGCGTGGACAATGACTACCAACTCTAAGTCAAATGTAAGATAATTTAACTCATGAGGCCTTAGTTGTTGAGAAGCATAAGCTATCACCTTTTCATGCTGCATCAATACCCAACCTAACCCCTGTCTTGATGCATCAGTGTACACCATAAATATACCATTTGTTGATGGCAATGTCAAAACTGGCGTTGTAGTTAATCTCTTCTTCAGTTCCTTAAAACTTTACTGATATTGATCATCCCACTTAAATGCTACATTCTTCCTCAATAATTTTGTCAAAGGCCTAACAATAATGGTAAATCCTTTACAAATCATCTATTATAACTAACCAACTTATTGGACTAAGTTGGTTAAACTTATATTATAAACCTCTTTTGATCTTGACAATGGAGATTGATCATTACTAATGCTTTGAGTAAGAGTTATTTTGTAGATTACAAGATTTATTTTCATTGAAAGTTAGATGGAAGTAAAAATCTCCATCTTTTAGAAGAATATCCAAATTTGTGGTCGATTATCCTCTAAATCACGACTGTGACATTGCTATTAGGATGGATGGAGCTAGGCCAGAGGAATTTATGAGCAAATTTGTAGTTGCGACTCAGCCGAATGAGCATTGGTTGATTCACAAGGGAATTCACAATGGCATTCGCGTCAGAGGTCGCAACTATAAATTTCATAGTAACAAAGTAAGGAACCAAAGCCATAACCACAACATACCATATGTCTAAGGCAACTGTTGGTAATCTAAAATCGTGAGGGCAAAGAATTGGTCGTGACTGCAATTTAAGAAGTTATAGTTTCCTCACTAAATAGAGGAATTCACAATTTCAGTCGCACTAAAGACAAGCTAACTCGTGACCACAACTTTTAAGTAGTTGACTGAAGACAATGACTATATTTCTTGAACATCTAATGGGTGAAGGCCACGTGGACTAGCCGTTAGACACTAAAATGGTGTTCTCTACCATGATTTCAACTTTTCAGTACAAATTGGAAATTCGCAACTGCAAAATGAGAGTAGCAACCACGACTTCTGCCTGATAAGCATTGAATGCAAAATCTACTTAACATTACTTAGAGATTTAGGGATAGTTTTTGAGTAACATCTCTTTGGTGGATGTGGGCTATAAATACTGCACCAAATTGATGTAAATGTAGGGGAATTCAATTAATTGTAACCAAACTCTTGCCAATTTGCTACTCATTCTTTTACTCTTCTTTATGTGTTATTGATTGTTAGGTGTGAGCAATAAACACCTTTGTAAGTAGGTTGGGAGTTAACCTAGATTCTAAAACTCTTATAAGAGTTTGAAGTGTGAACCTATCCAAAATACTTATGAGAGATTTTTATGTGAGCCTAAAAAACACAAGGTGTAAGGGTTTTGCGTTAGCAATAAAACACAAGTTGTATAAGTTAGGTGCGAGCTTGAAAACACTAGTTTAGTTAAGTGAAATATCCAATTGTTAAGAATTAAGGAATGGACGTAGGGTTTGTTAATAATCAAATCGCTGTAAACTTATTGTGTTGATTTTTCTCTTCTTCTTCTTAACTTCCTAAACAACTTAACGCTCTTTTTAATTTTTAATCAACTACTAATTCAATCCCCTTTCTTAGTGCACTAGGCTAATAAGTGGTATCAAAGTTAAGTCTGACTCTAAAGCTTAATTGTGTGAGAAAAGATCATGAAACAAGAAGGAATCCACACTCACTGCAAGCCATATTCGATGAAGTAGACTATACTAATTGGAAGTATAAGATGAAAATCTATTTAGATAGTGATGTGGTAGACCTCTAGGATATTATTGCAAATGAGTGGAAGCCACCTACCAAAGTGGTGGATAGAAGTGAGGAATTGATCCTTAGAGAAGAGTGGGTTGAAGCTCATAGGAGATCTAATGGCAAAAATAAAAGAGCCATGACAATCCTTCTAAGTTCTTTCTTAAGAAAAGAAATTAGAAGGGTCCAACATTTCCTTACTGCTCATGGTATTTGGAGGACTTGGAGAACTTTGATGAGTGCACCACCTTGGTGAAATCTAGCCGACTTGAGATGTTTGTGATGAAGTGGGAGCTATTTATGATGAATGAGGAAGAAAGCATGATAAACATGACAAATAGACTCCTTATAATCATCACTAACATGATGAAGTTTGGGAGAGTTCTCACCAATTATGAGGTAAATTCTAAAATTATGAATTCTCTACTTCTTAAAAAATTTGGTGTAAGGGTGTGCAGTATCAAAGAGTCCAACCAAGAGATAGGAAAGGTGCTAACGAATGTCTTAATAGGTAAATTCTTAATTCATGAGTTAGCCTTGAAGAAGGATGAAGAAATAAAAAGAATGAGAGGTCAAAGAGAGAAATCTGAAAAAGCAGAGGACCTTGGCACTCAAGCCTTCATCCAAGGAGAAGGAAGTAGAAGTAACCTCAAGTGAAGAGAAAAGTGACAAGGAGGAGGAGGAGCTTACAATGCTTTCAAGAAGAACTAAGGAGCTGATTAGAAGAAAGAAAGAAAGAACTTTAAGAAACCAACTCTAACTCCCAAAGAAAGATCAAATGATGTCACTTGCTATGAATGTGGCAAGCAAGGCCACATCAAATATGATTACTCGAAGTTGAAGAAGAAGAAGAATAGGGACAAAGAAAAAAAAGAAAAAGCTTCAAAGCCACTTGGGATGATGGCTCTAGCGAAGAAGATAAAGAGGAAGAGGTTGTAAACTTATGCTTCATGGCTCAAGAGGATTCATTTAATGAGGTAAGCTATTTACCTCATTCTTATTCTGAATTTGATGAATTAGATGATGTGGATGATGAGCTTTTAAAGATCTCACCATGAAATGTGATAAATATAAGTCACAAATGAAAACTTATAAGAAGAAGTGCACTAAATTTGAGGATGAATTCAAATCCTAAATAGTCTTATAAGTGAATTGAGGGCTTCAAATGAAGAAGTCAATAGAGCGTCTATCCAAGTCATCTTCATCTTTAACTTCATTAAGAAAAGAAAATAACTCCTTAAAAGGTAAAGTTATTGAGCTTAGAAACTCTATTTCTAAGTTTATCAAGGTTAAGAAAGCTTTGGATACACTTATTATATCATAAAGACCTCGCTTAGCTAGGCATGGTTTAGGCTTTAATGGAGCCTCTTCTTCTACACCGTCACTCACAACATTCATCAAGGCCTTAACACCTCAAACTTCAAGTATTGAGGTTGTTGGAAAGAAAAGTGCTTAAAATACTAAACCGCCATTGCGTAAGGGTAAAGGAAAGGTGCAACAAGGCTCAAGGACTATTTCTAAGAAGGTCAACATGCATACATGTACAATAAGAGGCATTCTTTTTCAAACGCACATAGAAAATCTAATCCTACACCCATTCATACATGTTCATGTTCACATACACATTATATTGGTATGAGGAAATCCCTCACTCATACCAAGGTAATGCATTGGAGAAAGACACACAGGTTTAAACTCCAACATGAAGTATGGACACATAAATGTTTATTGCTACATTAGGAAGGTACACCTCAACTTGGAGGATCCTTCAAAACCTAACCCTCTGGGACCTAAGTATGCTTAGGTACCAAAGCAAATGTGATTTACTTATGTTGTTTAGGGGTGTTCAGCAGCCACTAATGAAGCAAATGATTGACATATGGATAACAAATGCTTAAAGCACATGATGGGCAATAGGAAGCTATTCATGATCCTAAAGGAAAAGAGGGTAGCAATGTCACAATTGGAAACAATGCCAAGGGTAAGGTAATTGGCATTGAGACCATTGGTAAGAATGCTTGTTTATTAATTAACGATGTTTTATTTATTGATGGCTTACAACATAACTTGCTTAGTGTAAGTCAATTATGTGACAAAGGTAATAAAGTCACCTTTGACCCTAGAGAAAGCTAAGTTACCACTTTGGTGGATAAAAAGGTAGTTTTCAAGGGTGAAAGGAAGGGCAATACCTACCGAATTAACTTAAACAATTTAGCTAATCAATCTTTTAAGTGTCTTATGTCTCTTAGTAATGAAGCTTTGCTACAACATAAAAGACTTGGACATGCTAGTATGAAGCTCTTACAAAGCTTATTAAAGGGAAAACTAGTGGAAGGTCTTCCCAAGCTGAGATTTTCTAGAGATAAGACATGTGATCCTTACCAAATAGAGATGCAACATCAATCTTTCCTTAAAGCAAAGAATATAGTAAGCACATCTAGGCCTCTTCAATTAATTCATATGGACTTGATAGGACCTATTAGGAGTGCTAGCTTAGGTGGAAAAATTTATACAGTAGTCCTAGCTGATGATTACTCGAGGTTTAGTTAGGTTTCCTTTCTAGCTCATAAGCATGATACTTTTGATGCTTTCAAAAGTTTTACAAAAAGGATTGAAAATGAAAAAGGTTACTTCTTTTCTTCTATAAGAAGTGACCATGGAAAAGAATTTCGAAATGAGTCTTTTGAATCTTATTGCTTAGAGAGTGGGATTTTCCATAACTTT
Source organism: Omphalea diandra (assembly GCA_949677035.1). NCBI lineage: Eukaryota > Viridiplantae > Streptophyta > Magnoliopsida > Malpighiales > Euphorbiaceae > Omphalea > Omphalea diandra. The sequence goes on from CATIWR010150324.1 coordinate 10,660, forward strand.
GTAACTCCTAAAACACAATAACAAAATGGTCTTGTAGAAAGGAAAAATAGGACACTAGTAGAGATGGCTACAACTATGCTCAATGAGTATTCATTGCCCAATTACTTTTGCGTTGAAGCTATCAATACTTCATGTTATATTACAAATTGAGTTTTCAAAAGACCCATTCTTAATAAAACTTCTTATGGGCTATGGAATGGTAGAAAGCCTAAGTTAGCATACTTAATAGTTTTGGATATAAGTGCTATATCTTGAATACTAAGGATAATTTTGGGAAATTTGATTCAAAAACTAATGAAGACATCTTCTTAGGTTATTCCACCACTAGCAAAGTCTATAGGGTTTTTAATAAAATCTCAATAGTTATTGAAGTGTCTATGAATATTTTGTTTCATGATTCTAATAAGCTTGATCTTGGAAAAGGTTCTTTTGTTGATGATATTATAGGTCATTTTGAGAAATTAGATTTGGAAGATACCACAAAAGAAAAGGATGAGGACCATGATGAAAGAAAATCATCAAGAGAAGATAAAGTTCCTCAACATTAATAAGTGAAAGCACCAAACCAAGATCCTTTCAAAGATTAGAGATCTTCCAAGCATCACCCCAAAGACCTAATCATTGATGATACTTCAAAGGGTGTAAGTACTAGATCTCAACTCAATACTTTAGATAATAATCTTGCCTTTGTTTCTTAATTTAAGCCAAAATATATCGATGAGGCTCTTAATGATGAGAGTTGGGTGATTGCTATGCTAGAGGAACTCAACCAATTTAAGAGAAACAATGTGTGGGAACTTATTCCTAGACCTAAGGAACACCCAATTGTAGGTTGCAAATGGTTGTTTAGGAATAGGTTAGATGAGTAAGGATTCATCACTAAAAATAAGGCTAGATTGGTTGCTAAAGGTTACAACCAATTGGAAGGCATTAACTATGATGAAACCTATGCCCCCATAGCAAGGTTAGATGCCATTAGGATTCTTTTGACATATGCATGTCATATGAATTTCAAACTATTTAAAATGGATGTCAAAAGTGCTTTTCTAAATGTAGTTTTTGAGGAGGAAGTTTATGTTAAATAACTCCTGGTTTTGAATCACATACTTTTCCAAATTATGTTTTAAATTGAATTGAGCCTTGCACAGTTTGAAACAAGCTCCAAGAGCTTAGTATGAAAAGCTTAGTTCTTTTCTTTTGCAAAATGGTTTTGAAAAGGGGAAGGTTGACACAATTTTGTTTGTCAAAAGGCATAATCATGATACACTAATAGTGCAAATTTATATTGATGAAATCATTTTTGGAGCTACTAATGAATCTCTATTTTGGAGCTACTAATGAATCTCTATGTAAGGATTTTGTTAAGTGTATGACTAGGGAATTTGAGATGAGTATGATGGGTGAGCTTAAATTTTTCCTTGGTCTATAAATCAAGCAAACCAAAGAACAGATCTTCATCAACCAAGCCAAATACATTAAGGACATTCTGAAAAAATTTGGCATGAAAGGATGTAAAGTAGCAAAAACACCAATGAGTGCTACCATCAAATTAGAGAAGGATGAATCAGGTAAGTCGATTGATGAGAAGAGGTATGATCGATTCTCTACTTTATCTTATCGCTTCTAGTCTTGATATAATGTTTAGTGTATACATGTATGCTAGGTTTCAATCTTCTCCTAAAGGATCTCATTTGAATAATGTTAAAAGAATTTTCAAATATTTACATGGTACATTGCATTTAGGTTTGTAGTATCCTACAGATTCTTTATTTAGCCTCATAGGTTATTCGGATGCAGATTATGCTGATAGTGTTCTAGATAGAAAGAGCACTTATGGAACTTGCCAATTTATAGGAGAGTGTTTAGTTTCTTGGTTTAGTAAGAAGCAAGTTTCGATTGCCTTATCCACTGTCGAAGCCGAATATGTAGCTGCGGGTTGTTGTTGCACTTAAGTCCTTTGGATGAAACAAAAATTAAAGTATTATGGCTAAGTTGTTAGTCACATTCCCATCAAATGTGACAATACTAGTGCAATAAATCTTTTCAAAAATCCCATCCAACATTCTAGGAGCAAACATATAGACATTAGGTAATGTTTTCTAAAAGATAATATCCAAAATGGTGATGTTGTGTTAGAATTTATAGACACAAATCATCAACTTACAAACATTTTCACAAAGCCTTTTAATAAAGAAAGGATAAACTCAAATAAGAGAGAGTTGGGAATGGTTGATGGAAGCTCTTGAAAATGAAAAATTAGATCATTCTAAAATGTTTTTATTTGTTACATTATTTCATGCTGAATGATTGCCTTGTGTGTTTTATGTGACATTTATCCCTTTGGATGTCTTAATATTATGTACAATTGTGCCTCTCTATGTTAATTTGTATAAATTGGACATCAATATATTAAGTGGATCATAGCTTAGATAGTCAAGTCTTATCATTTTATAGTTTTCTTTCCTGACTTGTAATTCATGGTTACTATTCCTTGGTTCATGGTTGCAAATTATAGTACTCATCATTCGACTGTCAACCATCAATTCGTGGTCACGACTTTCAATCCCCACCATAAATTTATTCAAATTTTAAATCTTTTGACCATTAACGTGTTGTTTCTTAAGGATTTTTTGTCCGTTACTCACATTTTTTAGAATTTGCGATCACGACTTTGGGTAACTACCATGCATTTAAGTGATTTAATTGCCAACCGATGACACCCTTTCATTTAATGCATTTGTGAATGTTTTGGGTCGTTTCACCCCATTTCCTAGCCTTTATAAACCCATCAAATAATGTTTCTTTTCATTATTGCTCATTATCTCATGCTCTCATTATCTTATGTTCTCTTCTATCTTACTCTAAAAAACCTTCCAATCTTCCTTCATTCACAAATGGCCCCTAAGAAAGCTTTATTAGAGAAGGGAATGACAGTGGCACAACCTTTTAGACCACCAGCTCTACACTTGATGAAAATGGGCCCTAAGAAAGCTTCATTAGAGAAAGGAATGACAATGGCACAACCTTTTAGACCACCAACTCTACACTTGATGAAAGGGATAACGAAAGAGGAAAAAATCAGTACAAAGTGAATGCTTCTAAGATCATCCTACTAAATAAAATCCCTTCCACTTCATTCTTGAGTCGTTGGGAATCAAAGATGAGATTCATGTATTTCTTTCAAACCTAGAATGGAGCAAATTCATTTTTCATGATGAGCTCGAATATGAGGAAATCATGCGAGAATTCATGTGTACCGTGACTCTAAGTCAGAGAGCGGAATCTCACACCGGCCAATATGGGTTAGTATTTCGAGCCTTTGGGGACCCTTTTTTTCATCTTTTTTGAACAAATTTCTAATCTATTCAATCTTTAAGTCAAAGATGACATTTCATTAATCATCTATGCTCTTGATGTTGACTATTTAGAGTTTTGGTCCGAAAGTTTGATCGAGACAAAACACGACCCTAAAACCTCGTTAGCCAAATACATTCTGCCTACCTTTTTGGTTACTTCGTCGTATCATCGACTTCTCCATTAATGTAAGAGGTGATGGTAATGAAAAGGTGTCCTAAAAGGATCTTGCTTTCCTTTTATGCCTTATAAAAAACAAACCAATACAAACTAGCTGCTATACTATGGATCAATTGATCTACATGAGCACCAAACCTAAAAGTCAATTTCTCTGTCCTTCCCATGTCACTGCTTTCTACCAATACATGGGTGCTCTTAATGAGGAAAAAAAAAAAATTCCTCGCTAAGAAGCTTCTCCTTTCCTAAAATTTTTTGGACCTCCCCTACCTTATTAATGCAAAAGCCATTCATCTTGATTCTTACACATACACTTTGGGTGCTTTTTGAGCCAAGAATCTAGAATCTTTCCAAGCCTCTAAAAGAAAAAGGTTTGTCATTAAAGAGGGAGCCCAACCTGTTCCACTTGCTTAACCTAAGCCCAAAACCAAAATCTCTCTTACCTCCATCAATAAGAAATTGGACAAGAGGATGAGGATGATGAAGAGACAATTTCTCCTCCTCTCCCACCTATATAGTGATTTGGTGGACTTACAGGAGAAAGTAGGTGCTCCTCCCAGCCATCTTCCAACTTTTAAGGATTGGGATGACACACCAAAAGTGGAGGACAACTAAGAGATTAATGAGGGTGATGAAGATGAAGGTGGAGGAGATAATGAATAACTGGATGATTCTGGAGTTAATAAAAGTTCTCCTATCTTTTAGTTTGTGTTTAGGGTTTCTTTTTCCATTTTGTTTTTACATTCTTAATGTAAAGTTGTTGATCCCTGTAACAACCATATTCATTTACATAACTCATATCATTCATGTTCAAAATATATATGCATAAAGGTTTTATCCATCCTACACACAATCAAACATTTACTTGATGTACATATATGTATATGACACAAGGAGAGAGAGAGTTTGGATTCAGCCGACGACTTGTGGTCCATATGTCTCAATGTAAAACTTAAAGCACGAAAGTGTCCAATTCCTATTCTTCAGTATCTGAAAAAAATTTTGCAATTTGGTGAGTCGCAACTCAGTGAATAAAAACAGTAATCAAATTCTCATGGCATAATCCATAATCAAATATCATTAAGATACATTACAAGTATAACAATTAACTATGCAAGTGCAAATGCAATAGCTTTGTTTTTGTCGTGATCGAGCAAGGCAAACATTGCTCCCGGGATATTCATGTGATTCATGTAACATATGATTTGGGACCTATTGGTCCATCTTCCTGTAATTCTTTTGACATATGATTTGGGACCTATT
>CATIWR010150360.1:0-17311 GCA_949677035.1 Omphalea diandra
AAGCCACACCACTACCAACATCTCAACAAAAATCATCACACTCAGCCGATATAACAAAAAATATATTTTATATATATAAAATATATATATATATATATATATATATATATATATATATATATATATATATATATATATATATGATTACTTTGCTCAAGATTGTATCGAGCCAAAAAAGGTACCTCATTGCACATATATTAGTGAACTTTGTATTTCTAGCTCTATTTTTCTAACCAAATCACATCTTTTATAGATTGTAAACTCAAAAGCCATAAAAAAGCTTTCATGGATTTTCTATTAGTCCCACTTGGAGAAATGTGGGTATTTGTGAGAAAAAACACCAAAGTTGAAGGCAAAGGGATTGAATACACATTAGTCATACATGGTATTTGAACCTTCTTCCTACATGATGCATTATTCGCTCCTCAAATTTGCTAAATTTTAATTCTTATGTTAAGATTGCTTTTATGTGTATGTGTGTGTATTATAAAACTAAATAATTTTTTAATTTAAATATTAAATTTCTCAATTTTCTTTAATTATTTGAATGGCTTTGTCCAAGTAAAATATATAACAACAATTATCAATAATTTTATTCATTTATTATAATTTTTTTCTCTTTTTACTTGAAGGTTGAATAAAATTTATAAGAAATTATTATTAATAGTTGATATAAAAATTAAAAACATTATATTAGGTAAACTAATTAATTTATTAACTTTCAATTTTAATTAGTTATAAATATAGTAATACATATTATTCAATTTTATTGATTTTAAAAAGTGAGACATTTAAGTTTTTTCATGACATGAAAAATTGATAATTAAAAGCTAGAAGTACTGAACCCTTAAATCGATACCTAGTCAAATTGAATTATACTAAAATAACTAAATAATTGAATCAAACCACCCCAACCATGATAAGTAACAGAACCAAACTACTTTAAAATTTAAGACTAGTTTTAGAGAATTTCTAGTCCCCAAACCACCTTGCCTTGTGTTACACTATAATATCAATTTGATATGTTATAAGTTTAAAGCATTAAGTAACTTTAAGAGCTATATGAATCGAGTTAAAAATCAACTAGATAAAAAAATAAAAGCATTCAAAATCGATCAAGATTTAAAATACTTATCTGATCAATTCATAAAGTTGTGTGATGAAAAATGAATATAACATTAGTTTAAGTATTCCTAGAATTTCATAATAAAATGGTGTTATAAAGATAAGAAACATAATTCTTTTTAGGATGGTTAGGACTATGATGGTGCAAGCTCATTTGCTTATCACTTTGAGGTGATACACTATTGACTACCACATTTATACTTAATTGAGTGCTTACCAAGTCAATTACAATCACTCTATATGAGTTGTAGACTGGTAGAAAACTCGACTTAAGTGTTTTGAAGGATGTGTAACTTAGGTTCACAATTCCTATTATAAATATGGTAAATTAAGTCTAAGAGGAAAGAAAATTATCTTCATAAGGTACTCTGAAACCTCAAAAGGTTATATGTTCATATATGAGTAAGATAGTGAGAGTATAATTGAGTTTGAATCATATGATGTCCTATATAAGTAGGGTAAGATAAGTAAAGATTTATAGTGTTTTAAACCAAGTAAGAGGAGTTTAATAAATGATGAATTATCGTTATTCCATCATCTCATGCTAATGAAAGTGATCGCAGTCCAAATGGGTGTAATCCTAGTTTGAGTGGCAATTTAAGAGTTAATAAATGTCAACTGTGATGACGTAATCATGTAAGCATTCCTCGTCATCGATCTGAGATTAAAGGTGATAAAGATTTTATGATTCTTCCATGAAGATGATAAGTTAAAGAATATAAAAAAAGGCTCTTTCTTGCCCTACCAAGGATAATAAATTAAGATAGTAAAAGAGAAAATATAGTATATAAGATCTAATCAAGTTTGGAACTGGTTACTCTCCTAAAAGGATGCAAGGCCATTAAGTACAAATGGATTCTCAAAATAAAGTTCAAGGTTGTTGATACCATTAAGAGCTCCAAAGCTCACCTAGTTTTAAAAGGGTATGCACAATAAGAAAGAATTGATTATGAGAAAACTTTTTCACCTATCATGTGATTTGCCTTGATTCACTTAATTTTGGCTATAGTTGCTAGCATGGACATTGAATTACATCAAATGGATACAAAGACTACTTTTCTTAGAAAAAAAAAATTAGTTGAAGAAATCTATATGAATAACTAATAGGTTTTGCTAAGAAAGGCCACAAACATACAGTTTGTAGACTTTTAACATATATTTATAGCCTTAATGTTATATTAGCTTTCATAATGTGCAAATCAATTCATTATGATTGATAAGGAGCATTATGTATATACCAAAAAGTTTAAAGATAAATTTGTAATCTTATTATTATATATAGATTATAAACTTATAGCTAGAAATGACAATGAGTATGTCAATGACATTAATGCATAGTTGTCATCTAACTTTAAAATAAAGGATATGAGTGAAGTAACATATATTCTCAGAGTTTGATTTCAATAGATCGTTTAAGGAAAATACAATCTCCAAAGTAAGAAACATATATATATTAGAAAAGTACATAAATGATTCAAGATGCAAGAAAACAATTGATGTTCCTATATCTAAAGGCAAAGATTTGAGCCAAAGATTGTGTCCCAATACTCAAGAGGGAAAAGGAACAAATGAGTAAATTTTGTTAATGCCAATGTAGTTGGTAGTCTTATGTATGCTATAATGTATATAAGATTTGACATCTACATTGTTGTTAAAATGTTGAGCAAATATCAATCCAATCAAGGTCTGATTCTGAGGTACCTAAAAAGAATTATTGATTACTTACTATGCTATCAAGGTCGTAATCTTCATTTAGGAGATTATATCGATGCTAATTAGGAAGGAGACTTATATAAGGAGAAGTATACCTCTAGTTTCATTTTCTTACTCAGTAATGGTATCATATCCTAGAGTAGCAAGAAATAGTAATGTACAACATTATCCATGATGGAAATTGAATTTGTGGAATTATCTTTAATAATACAACAATTTGTGCACCTTAAAAGGTTCTTAGATCATCTTAGAGTCACTAGTAGTTGCACTAGTCCAGTGTTAGTCAATTATGACAGTCTAGTGGATATGAAATTTACTAAAGATCTAAATTTCTATTATAAAACTAAATATATAAATACTAAATATAATTTTATTAAAGATAATAATTTTATTAAAGACACAGTGGCATGAAAAGAAGTAAACATGAAGTATATTTCTACACAAGATATGACTAATGAAGTATGTTCCTAAATATATGTGACTTTAAAGGTTCTTAGATCATCTGAGAGTCACTATTAGTTTCCCTAATACAATGTTAGTTAACTATGACCATCAAGTAGCTAATGCATACACTAAAGACCTAAAGTTCCATTATAAAATGAAACACATAGATATTAAATACAATTTCATTAAAGACGTGGTAGCATGAAATGTATTTCTATGCAAGATATGATTATAGATTTGCTAACAAAATCTGTTCTTAAAGTTGTATTTATTGAGCATAAAAAATCTCAATGATTGCATAGATGTTAATATACTTACATTAATAATTTCTCCCAATGATTATGAATGTTTAATTAATGTATAAATGATAATGAATTTATTAGCATACATACATGTGAATATTTTTTAGTAAATTCTTAATTGTTTTTTGAGAAGTATGTTGGGCAAATGAAAGATTAACCCTCTCATAAAGGTAATCACCTCCATCATTTTAGTAATGTATGAAGATGAGCCAAATTTTAAGCTAATTATCTAGGTGTTAAGAGAGAGTTCAGGCTTGAAATTTATAATGTCATCTTCAAAATGATTAAAGGTCATTTTGACAATTTTACATGAATTCATGTTTTACTGTATTTGTCTTAGTTACCAAATGTGAGTTCTAATAAGACAAAAAAAAAACTGTCAGGAGTAGATTCACAAACTCAAGCTAGATACTTGATGTGTCTAAACTATCATGTACAACATTCATTACGCTTCATAAGAAATGAGAAAATATTATAACATATGATTTATTACCACATATGCAAAATTTGACTAAAAGGGTAATATAAGTGTGTATCTCAACTTATTATTATGTGAGATCCTAAGATAAAGAGAACCTCACATAATACCCTCATGACTCTTATCAATTACTTAAGATTTAATTTCATGTTTACCATCTTTGGGTGATGCCAAAAGATCAAGAATGATATGATTTGTCAAGACATTCTTACAAAAGCGAGTTAAGTTAAGGTTGAGAAAATCATGAGAAGATGAAGCTTATTTGTGTATCACATTAATTTGTATTCACTAATCGACCAATTATAATTTGTTTATGTAATGAAATATAATTGGAAATACAAAGCATAATCATAATTGAGATTGTGGGAGTTAATAAATGTAATGGAATGATCTAACATTTTGCATACTGTGATCTACTCTAAAATCATTTTCAATCAAGTTGTTATAATTCCTAACAAATGTATACCATTAAGATTTCGAAGTATGTTGCTAGCATGACCTAATTTTTGGGTATGAATTATTATAGGGTATAAAGAATTTTTTTCTCGAGTTTGTTGTATATCCCATTATGTACAAGTCAGAGATGTTAAAATATATGGTTGGGTCCATCTATAATGGAAAATCTAACCAATTTAATTTTATAATTGTCCTAAAGCAATTGTGGTTGGAAAGCAGTAAATAACTTGTTGTCAAATGAAAAGTTATTCACTGCACATCAAATATAAAAAGAAATATATGTGTATATGTGCATATGTTAAAAATTGCAACATAGAAATTATCATAAAACAATTATCTACAATTTAGAAGAGGAATCTAGGCTATGAATAAAGAAAACTTTTCACACTGTGATCATCTCCATCAACGGGTAACTCAAGCCATTAGTTTGACCTATATTTGTTGCGTTATAATAATTAAGTCTTGTTATTTTGTGCTTTCGTTCAATGGCCTTGGACAATGCAGAGGAGATGTAAGTAGGAAAACTTGTTGTAATTGAATCAAAGAATGCAAGTCAAAAATCAATATGACAACATAAGTTGATGTACACCAATTCAATATATGCTATATCCACTTTTCTTCACCATCGATAGCGAAAACTCTTTCTCCATTTCAATCAAAAAATTTTCCTATACAGTTTATCCATAAAAAAATTTAAACTATATGTATAACCTTGTGACAATAATTTTATTTCAATCATTAGATTTCCTTATACTCATCAAGGTCAATCAGATATTTACAATATTGATCTCTCAATCTAGCGCATACATTTCATATTGAGAATGATATATTTACATGTATAATTTTTTCAGTTCCTTGCCATGGCACACGATTGTTGAAGATAAAATTAGTTCTTCACTTTGCCACTGCTTCTAGGGAAAGGGATTGCATCTTTGACATCAAGGATACCAGTAGCAAAGAGGACCATAAGGTCAAATCCAACACTAAAACCAGAGTGCTTGACTGTTCCATAGCGGTGAAGATCCAAGTACCATTCATATTGCTCTCTTGCCAGGCCTAGTTCATTTATCCTATAACAAATTAAGGATTTAGTTCTTATTTTGTTTACCAATCATGTAAATAATTATGATCTTAAGTTCAAATTTGCTTTAGGCTTTGCAAGAGAATGGGTTAGAAGGAGTTAAAGAGTGTAACATAAATGGAAGTTAAAAGTTTATATTTATTTATTTCTAAATACTCATTTTTCTTAACCCTAAGTTGAGGTTGAAAGGTGGAATGAAAAAATTTTAACTAGTTTACATCCATTAATCTCATTAAAATAAAAAAAAACTCTTAAATAAAGTAAAGTTAATTAATATCATTTACATTCCATTATATATCTTTTCATCACTATCCTTGACTTTTCTTTACATCCTAAAAAAACTCTAATGGAATACCTTACTGAAACCTTAATTTTACTCTGTCTTCCCTTTATTATAAAGCTATAAACAACCAAAAAAGATGTGTCCAACACTAATCAATATAAGTAGGTGTTACCTTGCATTTAACAAATCAAACCGCTCCTCATTTTGGTTACCAGTGATGATGGGTATTCCACCACCCTGCAAAATAAAAAAAAAAAAAGCCACCTACCTTTATAACAACTCTATTAAAGATAAGGCTTGAAAGGAACGAAAAACCTTCATTAAACATCAATGTTCTCTTCAAGAAGCATGTGCTCTTGGAAAAAAAAACGCTAAGCTTACCTTGGGTATAACAATATCAAATGCTGCAACTGTTTTTCCGTCATCATTCAAGCGCACATAAAATGGCTTGAGTTCTTTCGGGAAATTGTATACAATTACAGGCTTTATATATATCTCATCAGTCAAATAACTGTCAATGCAAAAACATTATGTAAGTGCCAATTATCCAAAAATCCTTCATTTATCATCCATTTTGATGTTCTTAGAATTTAAAACTAATACCATAATGTAAGTACCTTAGATGTTGAGCTGTTAGAGCAATGCCCCAGTCAGGTTGAATTTCAGATTTTCTATGAGCAACCTATTTGTCAAATGGAAATTAAAAGGTCTACATGAGTGAAACTTAATAGAGGTTAACATGTCACTCTGCAGTAGTGTCAAGAACATATAACGCACCTGTTTCAAAACATTCACTGCTTCCGTGTATGTAATCCTTACACACTGACATGAGATCATTGCTTTAAGAAAATTGATTCTACCTCTTTCAATATATTTCATATCCCTCGAACAATTTTCCAAAACACATTCGCACAGGAACTTAAAATAGTCTTCTGCACAGTTCATTGCGTCCTAGAAAACCCACAAAACGATAGAACTTTTCATACACGCACAAAACAGTAAATAAATAAGAGCAATCACTGATTGCCATACCTTTAATTGTGAAAAAGCCATTTCAGCCTCAACCATCCACATCTCTGGCAAATTTTTGTCTGTTTCCCTTTTATCTGCACGAAACCTGGGTCCAAAAGAGTAGACATCTCCAAGAGCACAAGCATAGCTCTCGAGGTGAAGGCGGCCCGAAACAGTTAGATAAGTCTGCTGTGAGAAGAAATCTTCAGGAATTAAAGTTTCAGATTTCAGTTTCCTTTTTGCTTCTAAATATGATGCCAATTCGCTTGTTTTCAGCAAATCTAGCTCTACAGCAAAGAGTCCGTCCCTGTGGCTGTCACTTCCCTTGAGTTGTTGAAGCACATTATTCTTCTCCTTTATAAAAGCCTTAACAGCTTCAAGGCTAACACCATTATTATTATCAGCAATTAGTTGCTTCTTTTTCATAACTTCGTCTTCAGAAAGAGTTGTAATCCGAAACTTCTTGCTAAATCCTTCACCATCTGTGGCTGTTATAATGGGCACTTGCACACTTAAAAATCCGTTATTTTGGAAGAAGGTGTATGTAGCAAAAGTCAGGGCACTGCGGATTCGCATAACGGATGCCACCTACATAATTTGAAGAAGAAAACATGTCAATAAGCTAGTCTGACAGGATGATCAAGTTCAGGTTAACTTGAATTGGATTGCTTGTTCTTTCCATTCCCACAAAAGTTGCAATTGTATAACTTACTGTGGATGTCCGGGCCCGAAAATGGGAACATTCTCTCAAAGTCTCCGAAGGCCATGTCTGCCTTGATAATGGATACTTATCATCTTCCACTGTTCCTATTTGAAGAATTTTCTCTACTTTAAACTCCACATTCTGTTTTCCCTGCACTGATATCTGATTGAGGACGCCTTCGGCTAATATACAAGTTCCGACAGGCAGTCGTTTGACGGGGAAAGCTTTAGACAACTCTATGGCAACCTGAAAAACGTTTTGACAAAGCTCAAATGCTTGACTTATAATAAAGCGTTAAACATGTAGAGATTTCAGGCCTTTAATATTGCGCAACTTCTTATGTGTACACTCAATCCTATGTCCGTATGAGGCATATACCAATCATGGATAGAGTGAAGAGTTATCTTTAAAAATTATGTGTAGAATGATAAATTACAAATTCACATGAAAAAGTTCTGATTGGTTGACAAATAGAGTGAATGCATATACTCGTAGTGTTATGTAAAAAATAGGGAGATAGACATAGGCCACATTCACTACTGTAGACATCCCGACACAACTATCTTTAACATGTGCTAGATTTGGTGTTAAAAACTGTGTGAAACACAGGACATGCCACAAATATGTTCTCGAAACTGAAGTGTGGTGCTTCACAGCCACTAAAACATTGGAGAAAACCATTTCACAGGAAAATAGATATGTTTCATTTCATACCGGTAGACTTGCAACACAAGATCCATCGCTAATGAGCAAATTGAGAATTGGACGACGTGATGGCCTAGGAGTCAATGTCGACCTAGAGGTGACAGACTGCGACATTGCACCACCAGCATAAATCTTGTCAACTGACCTAAACAAAAGCACTCCTGTTGGACGAATCTCCCTGTCGGAAGCATCGTCATACACAACCACATCATCATTATCCTTTGCAGCTGCAGGCTGCAACTCTGGCGTATACTCTTTCCACACCTTCTTGAAATATTTCACCCACCCACCAATCACCATTTTCTGACCCACCAATCCAACCCCACCATCGCTTCGTTCTAATATGGATTTTAGGACGACCCTGTTCGAGTACTGGGATGGCAGACTTAGAGGCATCGTGGTGGGATCTTCTGGTTTTTTATCAGGGATTCTCATTTTGGTTTCCATGGAGATCTTTTTGGGTTTTTGGGACTCAATTCTTGATCATGAGTACAAAAAAAGATCGATGAAGTTGAGACAAGAAATAATGAGAAAAAATTTGTGGGTTTGTTGAAATGGGAACGGGAGATAATATAGAGGGAGATGGGTGCTTTACTTTCGAACTTAGAAGGCATCGTTGAGGATGGGATTGAAGGGAAAGGGATTGTTTGTCTAAGAGATTTGACATTTTCAATATTTAAACTTTAAGTGAAGGTGTATAATTTTAAAAAAATTTAAAATTTTATTATAAAATAACATAATTTTAATTGAATCTATTTGATTTCATTTATTGATTTTTCCAAATTTAACTAATTTTTGTAATTTTAATATTTCAATTGTTTATCTCCAATTAAATTGATCAACTAATTAATTCTTAATTTTATCAATCTAATCAACAAAATTGATTCAATTTAAACTAACATTACTAATGGAGAATAACTTTACCGAGAGGCAAAAAACATATGCCATATTCACATATATCCGTATTTTGATAGTGAAGCTTACCTCTTGTAAATGTGAAGTACACAGAATAGAGTGCAGGTAAAAAAAATGGCTGAATAATGTTTTTAACTTATAATTATAGGTGTTTGTTTCTTTAATATCTCCAAAGAAAAAATCTAAAAAACTTTCGAATAAACGAAGATACAATTAAAAATTTGTTTAGTGCATTTAGCACACTACAAAATAATGCATATTACACCTACAAATATAAAATTTATTTAAAATATAAAAAAAATAATTTAAAATTCTTATGATTATAATAAAGATGCACTAATAGACTATTGGCATTGAATAATCTTAAGATCCCTTTGATAATATTCACCTAAAATGAATGTGAATTTGTATTTGATATCGTATTTTTTTTTATAAATTTATCATGAAATTTAAATTTAAATTCACAATCATTTCAAATACATATTCATTTTATAGATTCTTTTATTTATATGTTAGCATAATGTTCGACTTTGCATAGATGTATTCAATTTCTTAACTAAAATACTTATTTATTATTTGATAATAAAAATAAAAATATAAAGTATATTTATTTGATTAAATTATTAAATAAATTACACATATACACTATAAGATAATAGATTTAACACAACTAGTAATATTTTTTTATTATTTTATATAAAACAAAATTATTAAACTTTACAATTTCTGATCATTTTGCTTGTTTTGACTTACATTAAAGTTTTTTTATCATATAAATTTCTCATTTTTTAAAAAGGACCAAAATTAAACTCCCATTTTTTTAAAACAACATCATATAATTAGCATTTGTTTTTGTTCTAATCAAAAAGAGAATTATATATATATAATACTAATAATATTTATCAATTCTCAAAGTTGAAATGCTAGATATCTCATATTCTCATAAAGAAATATCATCTTAACACTTTGGAATTTTAATTCAAGAAAATTACGTTTCATAATTGTGATAAATTTATTTTGCTTTTTCAATCATATTTTTTAGAATTTAGATTTTCAATGAGATAGTGTTATTAGCTTTTTTTTTTTTTTTATAGTCATTTCTTTTTAAAAGTAAAATAATATTGTTATGAATCATTATGAAAATAAAGAAAAATAAATGGAATGTTTGAAAAAACAATGATAGTGAAAATAAAAGAAAAAATAAATAAAAATGTGCAATGAAAAACGTCATATTTGATATTACTTAAACTAATATAAGATAAATCTGCTCTATTTATCATAAGCCTAGTTCGACGATATGGACTAAGTCCACTCCACTTTTCATAAGCCCAGTTTGACGATATGGACTAAGTCCACTCCACTTTTCATAAGACCAGTTTGACAATATGGACTAAGCTCACATATGCAGCTTTTCAGCCCATCTATATTTATACACTTCAAGAACTATCATACACTTCAGGAAGTATGGCTCATCCCCAATGGGTGTTGATTGTCATCAGTTGTAATATGAAGTGACAACTTTCTTTCTAATAGCTAGTTCTTTGTTTCAACTTATAAAAGGACTTGCTCTCAATAGAAATAAAGAGATAACTATTCCATTAAACAAGTTTCCTATTATGAAAGCTATTTTCAAATAAAATAGGTGAACCAAGAGTGATCTAGCAATCAAGAGAAATTCATTGTTTAAAGCTTGTAAGTGCTATCTTCAAAATAGAGTTTGAAAAACAAGCTTTCTATATATTATGTCAATACTCTCAACAAGATCAAACATACTTTGTGATTATACTTTAAAGTGTTTTATTGCTTGAGTCAGAGAATTATCTTCATCTTTAAAGTTATATTTTGTTTGAGGAAACCCTTGGTTAGGAGACTTAAAAATCATACTTTGTGAAAGGCTTAAGGTAGTACCTGAAAATTTCTTTGGGATAAGGTTTTAGTGGCACCCATAAATCTACTTGTAACGGCTTGGTAAGTGTTTGAAAACTATTATTGTAAAGGTTATTGATATCACCTTAAGCGTTCTAGATAGTGAAGACAAATGACTCCAGTCCAAGAATATAAGGGATCAAGTTGTTCCCTGAGTTTGTGTCAAGAATAATAGTATTGGAGAGAAATTTTTTTATAATAACTAATTTCGATTAAATGAAAGGTAAAAGGGCTTTTATTATTCTTAAACTGTCTCAATTACCTAGTTAAATTCATTTGCTTTATTAGTGGGAACTAAACGAACCTGCAAAGCCTTCAGGCCATAAAATGTTAATCTTGTTTGCGAGAAAACCTGAAAGCATCAAGATTTGTAGCATACTAAGTCTTAAAAAATGGCAGGACAACACTGAGGGTTTGTTTGGATGCTAGAATTGGAATTGAAATTCATAATTTTAATTTCAATTCCAATTCCATTACAATTGGAATTGAGTTGAAATTTCAATTCTAGTTTTTAGATTATAAAGTGACAGAATTGGAATTGAGCTAAAATTAGAATTATAATTCCAATTCTAGTGTTTGGATGGTAAAACCATAGAATTATAATAAAATATTAATATTTAAAATTATAAAATCTAGACATATAAATTTTAATTTAATTTTAAACATAAAAATATATTACATAACGATAATAAAAAAGACAATAATTTTTCAACACTCTAAAATACTCAAAAGCATAGTTCATTGAAAATCTACTAAATTGTTGTTCAACAAATATAAAATGTTTTGTTTTTTTTGTAAAGAAGGAAGGTAAAAGCCAACAAAAACTAATAGGTCCACATTCTAATAGGTAAACATAAACTAAAAGGCCATCAATTGGCCTCGTGATGCACCATAAAATACTATGCTACTTTTTAATTTCCATTAATAAACAAGGCTTCCTTAAATGAGTTGGTAGGGCCATAAATTATTCGAACTTTCTATTTTCACTTGTGAGACATCATAAGCTTGAAGTAATTTTGCTTCTTGAAGATCTAAAATTTGAGAAAGTTCAGCAAAGATCTTTTCAAGACTCACATTATGAGAATTTGTTGTATAAGCTTGTGTTATAGTTTCAACCTTTTATTGTACAACCATTAAGAGTGCATTTGTTGTGTGACTTTTTTTGCATGATTGTTGGCCTTGACTTGATTTAGATGGTCGTGTGCTGCTATTGGGTTCCTCGCTATTAAAGAAGTCATCAACATCGTAATGCTCATTGGATGCAATATCATTAACTGCTTCAGCCCCAATTTCAACTCTATCACTTATAGCTTGATTATGTGCACAAATGGTTGCAAGTGATTCCAATTTTCAATATGCTTATTTTAATAATATGCAACTTCAAGATGAGCCTGCAAATTATATTACAAACATTAAACACTTGATCATTTTAAAAGAATTAAATAAAAATGTTATCATTGCATAGCTTTACATATTCAGTCCAAACATCTTCACTATATAATTTTACCATGTTATGATCCCAATCCCAACCAAAACCACTTGTATTAAGCATTGCATTTGCAACATCATAATGTTTGTCCCAAGCTTGAGGCAGGAAATAATGTTATATTTCGTGATTACACTTCTCCGTCAATGTAACATTACACTTCTCCTTTAAAGCATTGATAAAGTTTCCATCCATTAGGTGGATGATTACCCAAATTATATTGATCAAGTAATACATCAGTAAGCAAATGATTTATATCTAAAGTCCATTTCAAATAAGACTTGCTTTTCGCCTTATTTTCCTTGTCCATTTGTATAAACTATAACAAAAATTACAAAAATATATTGCAATAAATGACATGCATATAATATTATTTATCAAAATCTCAAGCCAACATAAAAACCAAATTTACTAATACCAAAATCATGTAATATCATAAATAATGATGTTTTAGGGTTTATTTAAAAGTATAAGGAGCATATGAGGATCAATAGATGGATGAAGGTGATGAAAGAGTGAAGAAGAGAGACTAAAAGAGAAATTTTGAACTTCCAACCCATGGTAGTAAGCCACCATGATTTTTGTCTCATTAGAATAGGTATACCTATTGAATTTCTCTTCCTTTAGGAGCAAATTTGAGAGGAAAAAACATGAGAGGCAACAAAGGAAAGAGAACTAAGGAAGAAATAAAGGAAGAAGAAGATGGAGAAAAATTAAACTACCTAAAAAGGAACTTAAAACTTTTCTAGTTTTGGTAAAAAGGGATCTCCACACATTGAGGAAGCCAAAAAGAGAGATTCAAACCTACCATAAAGATTGGTTGCATTAAAAGTGAGTAAAAATGATAATTGGATTCTAATGTGTATGTATGGTGATTTTAAGATATAGTTGTGTTCTACTGTGTTTATGTGATTGAATTGTGACATTTTACATGTCAATACAAGTCAATTGAGAATTATATGATCTCAGTAATTACTTGGTATACTATTGTGAATGAACACTTACATATGAAATTAAAAGGATGTTGCGATCTGTTTGTTAAACACTTGCAAATCACTTGAAAAAAGGACTAATATGTCCTATTATAACACATATTATTGATTAAATGAATCATATATTATATGCTAACTAGCAAAATCAAATGTCACTTGAATCACATGAATTCTCGATAGTAATGTTTGCTTTCTAAGGTCACAACAAAATCAATTTGTTGCATTTGCACTTGCATAGTCAATTATTATACTTTTAATGTATCCAAATGATATTTGATTGTTGATTGTATCATAAGAATCTTATTATTGTTTTTATTCATTGAGTCGCGACTCACCAAATCGTAATTATGTTTTCAGATACTAAAACATAAGATTTAGGTACTTTGGAGCATAAAAATTAGCATATAGACCCATGGAGTACAAGTTGTCGACTAAATTCCAACTCTATCCTTGTGTCATGAACATATACCACTAAATAAAATAGATAAACCCTTCTCTTCATCTCAGGTCGATGGATCTTCTCAATTGGAGGATCCCCTATATGGATAATACACATTCCAGTTGACCGGGCCTAATTCTTATTGTTTTGTTCCGAAGCAAAGATATCCACGGGGCGGTTCGTCCTATTCAGATATTCACGACCAAAAAGTACTAGATTCTCTTTCGGATAGGCCCTGAAAGGAGAAGGAAGGCTGGAATGCCAACAGACGTCTATTATTAAATTCACCCGACTCGAGAGTACCCATTTTATTTTGGGAACATCCAGTGCCAAAGTCACATTAGTTTATGGTTATCGACATTAAATGGATTAATATATGTGTACATTAAATACATGTTGGGTTGTGTATGAATGATGAGTTAAAATTTATATATATGCTTAACATATGAAAATGGGTGTTACATTTGAAGTGATATTTGTCTTAAAAAAAAAAAAAAGAGAAAAGAACACATAAAAGTAATAATCATCTTCTACACCTAGCCTTATAATCATTAAACATTCTAATAGCTAAATGACCCCTAAAGTATGTCCATTAATTAATTACTTGGGCATATCTTATCACATTAGCACTGTCTCCAGTGTCTTGATCCACCAGTTCAATTGCTAAATCCACATCAACGTCTCTCAATAATTCATCATCTTTTCCTCTTTACTTGTCTCATAATAACAAGCATTAATAATACGAACCTCTATTAAAATTTTAATTGAAGATATCAGATTTTTCATAAAAATGAAACTTTCTTTGTATTTATAAAAGGAACAAGTTTATTTATGTATTATCTGAGTTTTTACATCAAAATATGAAGGTGTACGCAATATGATCCATTGCTTCTTTAACAACCCAAATGTTCTTTCTATCACATTTCGTGTTGAAGAATGATGAAGATTGAACAATTCCTCATAATTTTTAGGGGTTGCTTCCACATGAAGCCCATTCATTAAGATGGTAACGTGTAGAACGATATGGAATTAAAAATCTTGGACCATTTATATACCTTGCATCTACTAAATAATACTTTCCTACAAATAAAAACTAATTATTTTTCTTATTTTAAAATCACGTTAACTAAATTCACAAAATGTAATTAAAGAACTATACTAGTGGGTACTACAAATGAATCTCTTTTAGTCAAAGCATTATGCAACACCCTAGAACCTGAGATTGAACCTGTCCATCCCAGTAACACATACACAAATTTCAAATTATGATAGCATGCCCCCGACACATTTGTGATGATTTGTTGTTTTTTTATTTCGATATCTACTTTGGTCTTTATGTGGAACAATGAGTGGTATGTGTTTTCCATCCAAGGCTCCAAGGCAATCCTAATAATAATCACATAAGAATATCTTTAGCAAAGGAAAAAAAAAAAAAATTCATTCTACCTTTATCTAAATGATATGCACTATTGCTTCTTACCTTGAACCACCTCCACCGATCATCATTTGGAAGCGCAATCGTTGCATCAAGTAATTTGATATAATCCTTAGTTAAATGAAGGACAACTTGCAGCACTAAACCAAAATGTCTGCTGATAGTTTCTGCAGATCGAATATAAGTACCCCTAAGAAGTTGCAACTTTTGACCATGAGCTAGTATAAGCAAAAACATTGCAACAAATTCCTCAACAATTACATGATAAGTGTCATGTAACTTTCCCTTTTCACGTAATATGTTGCAAAGATCATGAAATGAAGTTTTGGTAAAACGTAACTGGTTAAAGTAATTCATCTCATCACCTTCATATAATCACTTTAAAATTATTTTTCAGAAAAAATATTCATCGTAGGAATAGACCGTTCACAATGCCAAGTGGCTATTATTGTTGTAGTTATAACAATTCCTTTTATAATTAACTTTCTTTTTTGGATTGTTCACACCCTCATCATTCATCGAATCAACTTCTAATAATCTGCTTGCCATCTAAATAAATTGAAAACATAATCTTAAAATATATTTTGTATTTATATAAAAAAAAAAAGAAAACAAAAAAAGACAATTTAAATAGAGAAAAAAAAAAGGAACAATATCGTTAAAACACGAAGAAATTCCAAACCCATTCTATTATTTGCTTTTTCAAAGATAATATATAAATAAGAACTAGATAAAACCAAAGTATATTTACAGAAGGCATAACTAATCAACTTATGACAATAACCCAACAATACAAATGATTTAAGTAGGTTGGCTTCATTGATTTTGTGCAAGTAGTGGTCACTTTATTGCTCAACTCATAATATTGCATGCTTGTACAACAAAGAAATGACAGATCAGACTTCTTAAAATTTTTTTAAAAAAATCGTTGATATTGATTTTAAAACTAACAGAAAATAGAAGCTGAATATTTGTGTGCATATATAGAAGCTGGTCGATCTGGACCACTTACAAGAGTATAGACTTACATAGTACAATAAAAATTAATCTTTGATATTAATTTCCTTCAAGCATCGAAAAACGAAGTTAGAGATAACCAAACATAAATTCAAAAAAAAAAAAAATCAATCATCAAGTGGTCTTAGAAATTATATTAGATAACTTTTATGTATATATTAAATAAATATTTTATTCATTAGCTTTTTAAAATTGTCATACGTTTTAAAAATCTGAAAATTAAAAAGTAACTCAAAATAAAATAATAATTTAATATAATATAAATTTTATATTAGATTTATTATTTTGAAAATTTTAAAAATATATTATTAATATGTGAAAGGCGGGAGTTTGTGACTAATATTAATATTTTATTTTTAATAGCCATTGCAATTGCCAATTGAAGTGAGGTTCAAATACATGTCTTTCATAAAAAGAAGAAAAATGAGACACGTTTTTCTTTTATTCCATGACATTGCCCATAACTGACATTTTTTTTTCTTTTTTGTTTTTCGCTGTTTGACTTTTAGGTACTTATTATAATTTGATATCTACTTCCACAATATATATAATATATTATTGATGGGTTATGACATAAGATTAAAGTAATTGTTCTGTTCTAGACAAAAAAAGGTTTGGTCGCCACCATTCAACGTGCCTATACATTTGATGTCCGGTGGGGTTGAGATTGTTTACTTTTCAAATCATCTCACAATATTTCCCTAATCCAAAATTAAAAAATTTTCGATTCAAGGGAGTGTGAATAAGATTAAAAAGTTTATTTTCCAAATCATCTCATAATAGTTACTCACATTCTGCTC
>CATIWR010150367.1:0-18749 GCA_949677035.1 Omphalea diandra
TCGTCTCCTCACTTTTGGAGACATCAGTTATCTTCTCATTTTTTGGGACCTTAGTCATCTTCACTTAGTCATAATGCAAATTTCTTGTTGATACATTTTCAATTCACAACTTTCAATCCATCTAAGTAGTACAAAAAGAAAATATAAAGAACATAAATCATACTTTGAAACTCTCATCATAAAGGAGGTAAGGCAACAACTAAAAAATAAAATAAACAAATATCAAGAAAGGAGGAAAAATTGCTAAAAGATCTCATGATTCAAATGATTAAGGAAGCATATGAAAACAACAAACCTTAGATCCAACAATATAACCACCACATGATCCAAATATTTTGTAAAAGTTCTCATCATAATATTCACATCAGCAGTATCTACTCCTACTAGTTCACAAACACCTCTTCTCATTTTCCCAATAGCCCTGATATTGTGAGCCTCATCTAAGTAAACATATGTCTAATGCAAATAGAATGGAAATAAAATTTTAGTAGAAATGAAGGAGTAGGCTATACAATATGTTTAAAATTTCAAAATTTTCATCCATGACTTTTCATTATTCATAATAAAATATTATATCTTTGATTAACTCTTTCAGCATGATGTAAAACAACTATATATCACAAAACACAAATGTTACAAAATTTTTAGGCAAAAAATAATTATTCAAAAGGATAAACTAAAATATTCAAACATGGGTAAATTATCAATATATAATAATCACATTATATTTTTTGCATTTTGCAACAATCTCTGGAAGTTTATAGAGTTCTCCTTTCATACTATTGATGCCATCCATAATGATAATTATCTTCTTTCAAGGCATGTGCGTCTTAGGTTGTTTCAAAACTTTTTCCAAGCGACAATTGATTCTTTCAAAACTTTGTCTAAGTGAGATGACGCTACAACAAGATATATATGTTAACGGCTTGAATCCAATTGATCTTCATGACCTATGAATAGCAGCTAAACCATATAACCTAAAACAATTAACCCAAATTGTTATACTAGTTGAGCTTAATCTTACCTATGAGACTTTTAAAGCACCTCAAACTACACCTCCAGGTGTTGGACTTATGCTTATGATGTTTTCGTCATGACTTGACTTATAACTAAGCTCATGCCAATAAGTTACTAACTGTGTCTAACCCGGATGTAATACCCAAGTATTGCAATTCGTAATGCCTCGGGTGACTCTATCTTATCTCTAGCCATGGGCAACCCATTCTTCATAGGCCCATAATCTAGGATGACTTTAATACCAATTATAATGGCTTGAACCTAACTATCCTGCATAACCTATGAGTAGCAGTCAAACCACATAACCTAAAATGGTTAACTCAGGTTATTATAGTAGTTGGGCCTAATTTTATATAAGTTGCTAACCTTTTTTTTTTAAAAAAAAACTTTCAATATGAAATTTCTAAGTTAATCCTCAAGCACCTCAAGCTACTACCTCAATAGGGGATGTTAGACTCATAGTCACGAGAACATTGAAATATATTCTTCTAGAAACCAAAATGCACAACTTACTGTTATGCTAGAAAACTCGAATTGTTGCTCCCGAGCCTTGGGCACCGTTGACAATTGTGGTTCAATGAATGACTAATTATTAATCCTCCCTATTGATTAAACATAACAAAAATAAGTAATTCACATTTGATAATTAGAGGTTCAGATACTTGAAGCAAAGCTTACTAGCATGCTTAATTACAATTATGTAATTACAATTTTTGTCATATATGCCATCCTTTACCAATTTTGTCATTTTTTATTAGCCAAAAATATCCTTATAAACTTATTTAATTACAGTTTTACCACATCCCTAAATTATATATATTTACAACTTTATCATTGTATTATTAAGCTACAGTTCTTTTTTTCCTTCTATATTTATTTTATTTATTTGAAGTGTCAAAATTTTCCTCCAAAACTTTAGTTAGCTAAAATTATGCCATGACTTCAATTCTATTTTAATTGCAATTTTTTATTTTATTATTGGTAAAAAATCCTTCTAAAATTTTTCTATTGACAACTTCATCATATCACATCCCTTTAAATGATATATGTATTTATAACTTTGCCTTAGGCTTTAGTTCCCGTTTTCTTAATTTTCTCTTTATTTATTTATTTCTTACTCATATAAAAGAATCCTTTCTTGATATATTATTACAAAATTTTATGTTTTTCTAATTGTTTTAGAGTGTGTTATTTTATTTTCGTCTAACTATAGACAAGAGGCAAATAATATTGTTAATGTGAATTTTTATTATTTTTATATGTCTAATTAAAATTTGTTACTTATCTTAGTACCTTAGAAAATATAAATTTAGTTAAAACAAGTAAGAAGTTTTTTTCCCAATTGTACTTATATATCGTTTGTCGAACTTAGAATGAATATGTTGTCTTATAAATACTACTAAAACAAATAAATATTATAACGTTAGAGTTAATACGTTTCTGATATTATACACTCAGTACTTTTAGTACAAGTTATCATTTTTATTTTCACTAACACATATTAATATACGCACTTTATTTTGAAAGCCATATTATTAGAGTTTTTAAATAATACTTAAATAAATTTCTATATATGAACCTAATATTATATAATTAATAAATTTTGAATTTACTGCCTTATATTGATGTTAATTTGTAAACAATATGGATACAAGCACAGAATTTAGAAATAAATAATTATTCAGGATTCTTTTTTTGATTGTCAAAATATTTTATGAAGCCCCTATTATTTAATTATACAAAGTATTCAAATTCTTAATGCAAAATGCATCATAAATATAATAAATATAATATTTTAATGAATATAAAAATACAATTATAATGATAACATTAATATAAACAATTATACATCATTTTTTAATAGGGTATTGAAATGCTTTATAATTAAGCTCTTATTATAGAGTTATGCAAATTGTCGAATTCTTAATGCAAAATATATTAGAAATATAAAGAAAATAGTATATTTTAATAAATACAAGAAGAAATATAATAATGATGTAATTTTGAAAATTTTTTATTTTAAAAATATAAGCACATAAGAAAATTTACCTTACGTTCATTTTAGATTATAATCTATACATATTTTATCTGTAAATATTTATAAAAATCTTTAAGATTTGGACTATTAGTTAATTTGTTTATTTATATATGAAATTTCCAATCTAAAATGTAAAATTATGAGAATGATTCATTAAGTTAATTTTATAATTTTTTTTCATATTTGAGGGTCAATTCTAGGTAATTTTATAATTTTATTTAAATTTGAGAATTTATTTATCTTAATCTATTTGAAGATACCGAAATTGTGATTCAAAATAGTATTATTTTGTAATTTACATTATTTTTTAATCTTTTTCTTTTATACACCCCACAAGTTAATTTTTGTAATTTTAATCAAATATGAGAGTAAAATCTAGGACAATTTCATTATTTTTTCAAACTTTATTTACTTTCCTCCATTCAAGGCTATGAAAAACATAGTATAAATTGGAGTTGTTTTACAATTTAAAGTTAATTTTTATTTCTTTTTTATTTTGTTGATCCCATAATTAATTTTATAATTGTATTTTTATAGGATAAAAATGTTATGAATTTTATGATTTTATTAATATTTGAAAGTTTATTTATCTTCTTTTATTTTAGTATACTTATTTCATAAATTTATTTACATTTAAGAATAAAATTGATAATAATTTCGTAACTTAGTTCATATTCATGGGTTTGTTCATTTTGAACACCATTCGTTGTTAAAAATTTTTTCAATAAGAGTTGTAAATAAAACGTTAATGATTTATTTATATAAATATAAATAGGATATAGTTATATAGGATAGCAATTTTCAATGATTATTGAACCAAGGTATAAATCATGTATTTTTTTTATTAGCTATAAATAATTGATATATGTGTGGAGCAATTAAGTGAAGTAAATTTAAAAAACATACATGTGTTGATTGATAAGTTATATTCCTCCTTTTATGCATACGTGATGTATACATAGAGTGACACAATAAATCATGACACATATATGATTATTATTATAATAACTATTGGGTAAATACATTAATTATAAAAATTGCTCTCAACATCGTGCGAATAAATTATCTAGTATTAAATAGGTTTAATAATTTATAAAACTCAAAAATTTTGTATGATATCTAATGATTTTATTTACATCAATTATAACAAAAAGTTAATAAATTGATTTCAATAATATCCATTAATTAAAATTAAATTAAAAAATTATATTTTTAACTGACATAACAATCAGATTAAAAAAAATAAATTGAACATTTTCGTTATTATCTTCTTATAACCCACAAACATCACTATTTCACAGTTATATTAAGTAAAAATATATTTTTTTTAATTTAATTTTGATTATTGAATAAAATTAAAATTAATTTATTAACTTTTTGAGTATAACTAACTTAATTAAAAATTTTTAAGTAAAATTGAAATTCACGCAAAGATTTACAGTTTTTTAGAACATTAAATAAAACTCTTGAATGCATTTCAGAATTTTTTTGGTGAAGCGCACATGAAAATTCTTTAAAATTATGAAAATAGATGTATATTTCTTAGTTTTTTTTTTTTCATGAAAATGTCACGGGAAATTCATAGAAAGTCGACTCATAAACATCAATAATTAAACCTGAAATATAAAGTTAATACTGCCAATCGCAATGTATCGAGTCATCGAGAGCTGTGATTTTAATAATAATAACAATAATAATTTTAAAGAAAAAAGAAGAGAGCTATGATTTTTTTTTTCTTTTTTTTCTTTTTTTTGCCCTCGTGAACTTTTTATGGGACCACGCAAGCATGCATGATAGATAGCGATAATGCTCATTACCATCATCAATGACATCAGCCTTTGCTAAGGCATTACATCCATATACTTCTATATATTCAAATTATCTAAATTATCTAAATGATTCTAAGTCTAAAATGTCCATAGAATGAATCAAACAAATTATACATCTTTTGGAACATTAAAAAAATATTTAAAGACGATAATAAATTAATTTTTTTATCTTTAAATTATTAAACAAATATTTTATTATAAATTTTTAATTTAATAATATCAAAATCATCACTAAAATTATAATATTTTCAATTTAGATATTCATGAGAGAGAAATTAATAAAAAACAAACGACAGCCTGTACTATTTTTTTTTTTCTTTTGTGTTTCAAACATATTGAATCTGAACTTTTTATTAAAAATAAACCAAAAAATAGAGTGTGAATGGAATAATCCTCGACACAATGTGAAAAGAATAATTGACAATTTCAAATTGAGTATTTCTTTTGGTCATATATATATATATATATTAGAAAAATGCATAAACTTTAGCACTAAACTAGCATTAAAAAAAATTAAAAAAAAATAGCATAAATAAGTCATTGGACCTCTTCCAGGAAGTTGTCTACGTTCATCTCTCCAACTCAGTTATACATAATCAGTTTGGTATTTAGGAAATTTTCTATGTAACTTGCAGATAAATATTTAAGCCAAATTCACTATTAAATTTTTATATTCTAAGTTAAGAGATTATAATGTGCATTGAAGGAATAAGTTTTTTCCTTTCTAAACCTCAATTATTAATATAGAAAAAATAATTTACGTAATCGTGTATATATTTTATAATTGTTTAATTAATATATAATTAATTATATTTTTATTTTTAAATGAATAATTATTATCAATTATTTATTTGAAATAAAATTTTAATATCTATTAAATTAATTGTTTAACAAATAATAAGTAATTAAAATTTTTTATATAAAATTATATATTTATAAATATAATAAAAATTATTAAAAATTAAAAATAAATAAATAAAATAAATTTTATATTTATTTATTTTAAAAATAAATATTATTTATTTAATCACATATATTTTGTCTAAATATTCTATTTTATTAATATTTACAACAAATTTGAGGAATCAACGACGGTGATGAGTTTCGCGATCGAATATCGCGGCAAATACACAATCAGCACTGGATAAACGGCAAAGGATCCGCCACGTGGTAAAATTGCGTTTACCATGAAAGTCAGCCCATCGCGAGATAAACGCCTTATAAATAAAATCTGACCAATCGCTGTCCTTCAAAATACATCTTTCATCTTTCACATTTTTGCCAAGAAGAACTGTGAGAGAGCAGATACTGATCATATGGCGGAGAAGAGCTTCAAGTACGTGATCGTTGGAGGTGGCGTTGCTGCCGTGAGTATCTCGACCGATCATGCCTTTTTAAATGTGCTTGTTTCACAATCGATTTGTTGTTTTTCATGTCCGTATGTGTCGTTTCTCTATTTTTCGCTCGTAAAGATCTGAAAAGTTTATATTGCTGTAATTGAGGTTGATTTGCTGTGTTTTGAGCTTTTATTAGTGTTTATGCAGTTTTAGATTAATAACTAGCGGTAGCTCAGTTGATTAAGCATAAGGTATAGTTGGTGAGGAACTAGAGGAGAAAGGAAAGGATTTTTTTTTTTTTGGTTGAAGTTTTTGTTGATTTTTGTAGTTTATATGATTGAATTAAAGGCTGTGAGAATTAAGTGTTGTTTGGGTTATAGTGGTGGAGTTACTTGCACAGCAAAAATTGGAGAAATGAAAATGTTGAGCTATCCATATTTATTATTGTTGCTGTTGATGACATGATGATTATTATTTTTAGCTTTAATTGGTTGAACATAGGAAAATAGAAAGCATGAATATGCTCTGATGATTCTTATTGGGATAAAAGGATCCTTTATTACCTAACAGAAAATGGGATTTCGAGTATCACTGTATTGGATTCTGTAAAGTTAAAAGTGAACTGTAAAATGGGGTTTAATTTAGTAAAATAGTTTCTATATGTAATTTTTGTTCTTATGTGCTAATTGAATGTGATGATGGACCACTTTTTGTTTATTCATTGGAGACTCTTCGTAATAATTTTTTCCTGGAACTGACTAGGTGTTTTTTTTTTCCAAAAAAAAAAAAAAGGTGTTATTCTGAGCTTTGTCTCTAACACTGTAGGGATATGCAGCGAGGGAGTTTGGCAAACAGGGGGTTAAGCCAGGTGAATTGGCAATCATCTCCAAGGAGGCGGTATGCTTTTTACTGGCCTTAATCATACTGGATTACTGCATGCGTGCCATAAGATGCTATTTCGACTATTTTGATTGTCCACTCACACAGGTCATCCAATACTGTGTTTTTCTGTTCTTATAGGTGGCTCCTTATGAACGTCCTGCACTTAGCAAGGCCTACCTTTTCCCTGAGGGTAAATCATGTTTTCTGTTTATTTATAATGTGGAATAACTATGTCTTTCTACTCCTATCCAATAGACTTTGGTTAATCTTACCCTGGTACATCTGTGTTCCTTTGCCTTTTTCTGCATGATAGATTTTTTCATCAATAGAACTCTCTTGCAGGAACTGCGAGGCTTCCAGGATTCCATGTCTGTGTTGGAAGTGGAGGGGAAAGGCTACTTCCCGAGTGGTACAAAGAGAAAGGTGTTAATATCTAAACATTTTCTATAATTTATGAGAAATTTTGGGGTACAAGAAGAAAAAATGGCTGAAAAAAAATGAGTCCAATTTGTTGTTGTTTATGTTCCTTCCTACATATTTTCCGAAAGTTTTGAAGAGGAATGCCAAAGATAACATTGGTCTCTCTGAGTTTTGTAATTGCAGGTATAGAATTGATCCTTAGCACAGAAATAGTGAAAGCAGATCTTCCTTCTAAGACACTCATAAGTGCAGCTGGAGAAACTTTCAAGTATCAAATTTTGATTATTGCTACTGGTTCCACTGTAAGATTTATATCCAATGGATTTTCGATTAATCAATTAATCATACATGCTATCTGTGAACATTGGCTTGCTCTCTTTCTTTGGCATAGGTTATTAGATTGTCAGATTTTGGTGTCCAAGGGGCTGATGCCAAAAATATCTTCTACTTGAGAGAGATTGATGATGCCGATAAGCTTGTAGAAGCTATTAAAGCCAAGAAGAATGGAAAGGCTGTGGTTGTTGGAGGAGGATACATTGGTCTTGAACTTAGTGCAGCACTGAGAATTAATAATCTTGATGTTAGCATGGTTTACCCTGAACCATGGTGCAGTAAGTGGATTAATCTATTTACCAATTGTTATGACAGCATAAGCAATGAAATGTTGTATCTCTTCTTGGATATATCCTTTGGTCTCCTAACAAAAATAATGCCCTTGCAGTGCCTCGCCTGTTTACTGCTGATATAGCTGCTTTCTATGAGGGTTATTATGCTAATAAGGGAGTCAAGATTATCAAGGGAACTGTTGCTGTTGGATTTACTGCTGATACAAATGGAGAGGTAAATATTCAACCATGAATAGACTGAAAATCTTGGCAGTAATATATTAAGTGGAATAGAAGTTGACTGAATGGTGTTTATGGTACTCCTTTCAGGTTAAAGAAGTGAAACTTAAGGATGGTAGGGTGTTGGAGGCTGATATTGTTATCGTTGGCGTTGGTGGAAGGCCACTTACAACATTATTTAAAGGACAGGTTGCAGAGGAGAAAGGTGGAATAAAGGTTAGCACAACATTTTTGATAATGTGACACTTACTGGTTGGCAGTAAATATTCTGAGACAGACACATTTCCTAGCAACAGATTTTTAAAGAAATTGTTTGGATGCTTGAAAATTTATTTATTTATTTCTAAATTTTATATTTTGCTTGGCTACATGTAAAATTGATTAATGTTCTGTTCAGCATGTTGTACTGCATCAATGATCAAATCCTAGAATCCCTAACTAATGTATCAAATAACTTGCTTAATTGCAGACTGATGCGTTTTTCAAAACAAGTGTTCCTGATGTGTATGCAGTTGGTGATGTTGCTACTTTTCCTTTGAAACTATACAATGAACTGAGAAGAGTTGAACACGTCGACCACGCCCGCAAATCAGCGGAGCAGGCAGTGAAGGTATATTTATTGCTTTGATTTAGTCTCTGGAACCTATTTTGTAATACTTCACTAATTCCTATTTGTGGTTCAACTGGAGGTTGCAACCTAAGCTTTCTGGGATATCTGTTGTTTCTCTGTAACAATATCTGTGACACTAAGTGCATTTTACTTCTTATTTCTTAGGCCATTAAATCAAGTGAGGAAGGGAAAACAATTGATGAGTATGATTACCTTCCATACTTCTATTCTCGTGCTTTTGATCTGTCCTGGCAATTTTATGGTGACAATGTTGGCGATACTGTAATCTTTGGAGATAATGATCCCAAATCACTTAAGGCAAAGTTTGGATCATACTGGATCAAAGACGGAAAGGTTGTTGGAGCTTTCCTGGAAGGTGGAAATCCTGATGAAAACAAAGCCATTGCTAAAGTTGCAAAAGTCCAGCCATCTGTGGACAATTTGGAAAAGCTAACACAGGAAGGTCTTTCTTTCGCCTCTAAAATTTGAGTGTCTCCTCTAAAACACAGGAAGGTCTTTCCATCCTCAATCCTTCTAATAGCTTTCAATTTGTATGGACTCAGAGCTTCATGGGCTTTACTTTAGAATACTTTATATTGTTGCGTAAATTCTGGAATTTGCTTGAAATATGCTTTTGTAGTTGTCATCTTTCTTGGTGATGATGTATAAAGTGCATACGTGTTTGGGATTAGTTTTTTTTTTTTTTTCCTAATCATGAATTAGCCTTCTGTGTAGCGGTTTCTCTTTTATATTAGCAGAACAGTTATCCAATTTAATAGTCATCGTTTATGCTAAATGATGTTTACAAAATCTTGTTTTTTCCCTACACAATTTGAGCCTACGAGGACATATTTCTCATTCACAGCATTTGTAATTCATTCATCTTGATCTAGTCGACAAATTCTCTGTTCCGTGGAGTTGTCATCAAGGTTGAAACCTCAACCATGTCAAATCCTGAAAGAACATCCCTTTCTCCAACAACTATCAATATCAAAAGCTACAGTTTTGGATGAACTTGCGGACTCTATGCTTTACTTAAAGTTCAGAGTTATCAATTCCTAATGATAGGAGAATCTCTTCTTAATGTTATATACAGTAATAATGTAAGAGCAACAATTCAATAAAACCTTTACACTCTGTTTGGAAGGTTGTTTAGGAAGAAAAGAAAATAAAAAGAGAAAATCTATTTTATTTTTCTTTATTTATTTTCTCTCTTCATGTTTGAATAAGGAAAAGAGAAAAGAAAATAAATTTATTTATTTTCTCTTACTTAGAAAAAATAAAATATAAAAAAAAAGAAAACTGTTATAGTTTTACTATTTTACCCTTTAAATAATAAAATTAGTACCTGTTTACTAAAACAAACTAGATAGAATAAAAAAATTAAACAAGAAAAAGAAAATATATCAATATTGAACATAACAAAATCACTATTATGGCTGTCCAATTTTTCATATTAGCTAAATGCTGAATTGTTGTTTCTAGTTCTATGAATTGTTGATAAGTTGAACAGAGTGCACTATTTTCATTAGAAAAGCATTAAGAGTCAAATTGTAAATTTATAATGAACAGTTAAAATATTGCTTTGAATTTTCATATTTTCTCTTCATTTTAGAGAAAAATAAAGAAAATACAATAAAAATTATTGTCTTTCTCCTTTATTTTCCTATCATTACTAAACAATAAAAAATTATAATTATCCCTTAATTTCTATTTTTATCTTACTTCTCATTTATTCTCTCCTTCCGTACATGGGCTCAACACGTTAGTCATATGCCAGAAAAAATTGCAACATCAACTGAAAGAATACGTGCGTGAACCTTATGAGCACATAAACATGATCATTATTTACTGAGAGATCAAAATTTATAATATTAAATTTTAATTTTAATAATTACATTTTCCTTTGCATTTATTTTTTTACTTAAAAGAAATATAAAATATATTACCTAAGATTTTAAAAATATATTCCAAATTAAAAATTTTGCCTTAAGTTAGTATTTATTTTATGTGAAGTAATTCAAATAATAAATAAAAATAATGCATTTGAAAATAAATAAATGTCTAAAATTAATATATTAAAAATTATTATAATTTTTCAAAATATAAATACATAAAAAGAAACCAAATATAATCATGAATAAGAAAATTTCATCATAGAATTGATTAACCAAAAAAAAAAAAG
Source organism: Omphalea diandra (assembly GCA_949677035.1). NCBI lineage: Eukaryota > Viridiplantae > Streptophyta > Magnoliopsida > Malpighiales > Euphorbiaceae > Omphalea > Omphalea diandra. The sequence goes on from CATIWR010150367.1 coordinate 11,164, forward strand.
AAAATTATTACTTAAGAAACATTCTTTTCACAAAGAAAAAAAGACCACCTAAATCAAGAGTTGAATAATTTTGTTAAATTTTAATATTAAAAAATTCAAAATGAAAAACCACATGTATGTACAATGGATCACCTATTAGATAGTACTACCTCTCGCAAAAAAATTATCTTAGTTTTTACCAACTTATAATTTATAATACATTTTCTATTTATTCTCTTAATTATATTTAATGAGAAACTAAATGTACTTTATTAATTTAATAATAATACCTTAATTATATTTATAAGAAACTAATATACTTTATTAATTTAATAATTAATGAGTAAATTAAAAAAAATAATTATAATTAATGAAAATGAACACATTTTAAAATGCTCAAAAAAATTAATGGATAACTTTTTGGAGATGAAAGAATTAATTAAAAAAATTAAAAGCAAAAAATCTAAGAGACAGACAGAGTTTTTGAAAGGATAAATAAATAAATAAGGGTTGGACTTATATGAAAAAAAAAAAAAAAACCTTGAGGGGACCAGAGCCCCTCCCGCACAAACCGCGGGTCCGCCACTGTGCAGAATTATATCACCTTGAAACATATCACGTGATCCTATTTGCAGCAAAACCGAAAAGCTGACCAATCTAAGACCAATAACTATCATGAAATAAAAGGCTCCTGCTCAAACATCACATATGATTCAAGAAACAAATTCACAAAAAAATTTTTAAAAAATCTAAACTATCAAAATACGTGACTCCAGAACTACACCAATCTGGCACACAATTTGATCCCTAGTTAAAAGGTCTAAATCATTATGAAGGGTATCGTGTGATGATGTAACCGAACCAACTCTTTAGTCAAAGAGACTGAAGCCCATGTCCTGCAACCAAGAAAACAGGCAAAAACTCAAGTAGAAAATAAACAGAATCTAATAGCAACAACCAAGTCAAGTGAAATAAACTCTTTGCAGAGATAGGAGTTCATTACAAATATCTCTGAATTTCTTTTTACAAGACTGCTAATCACTGTGTCCGTGGATATGATAAGCAATAAATTTGAACATGTAAAACTCTTAAAAGCGTTTTGCCTTACCATTTGATCTTAGAAAAGTTAATCTAAAATTATGGAAACACCTAACAAAGTTAATACAGGAAAAAGGGTCTCAATCATTATTATTTAACTTTATTTTTCAAGTGAACTTTCAAAAGCAAGTAACTAATCCTTCAGTTAAACATTCAATTTAATGTTGAGCGATGCATATACTTAATGAAATTGGAAACAAAACATCTAAAAATACTACGTTAAATTCAATACTGTAGATCAAAGGCTTACATCATCAGACTCCTCTTTCTCTTCCACCTTTTCCTCCTTTGCCTCAGCTGCAGTTGGAGCAGCGGCAGCAGCACCACCACCACCAGTTGCAGAAGCCGCAACAGCAACACCACCACCACCTGAAGGCACTGATGCCAATTTTTCCCGACCAGCAGCAATAAGCTCAGTTATATCCTTACCCTCGACTTGTGAAAGAAGAAATCCAATCTTTTTATCATCAGCATCAGCTCCAACTGCACAAGCCATGATATTTTAACACATTAAGATATCCATTTTCTTTGAATGAATGGAAGTTGTAATCACATTAGCAAACAAAATAAGAAAACATTACCAATCGATAGTTACTAAAATTTTTAATTTTTGCCATATGCAGCATAAACAAAAATCAAGCATAGATCAAACTATCCAAAAATTCTTCCAAATTTTATTCCTTGGAATAAAAGAATTTTTCATATCATATGATTATACTCATGGGTTATGTCCATACACTAATGTGGTCCCAAAAAAAGAAAAACAACATTTCCATAGAAGACAACGTGTCTAATATATTACCCAGTAGATCATAAAGCTCAAATCACCCAAAAATTGAATCTTTAAAGGTGCGCGGCTTATATTAAATATATTTCATATCATATTAATCAATATAACACTTGTGGGTTTTATATATATATATATATATATATATATATATATATATATATATATTAATGCAAGCAACTCCAAAAATACAACAATGCCATATAACATGGCCAACGCATTACCCATTACACCATAAAGCTCAAATTAACTAAAAAATGAATCTCCACAGGCGCACGCCTTATATTAAAATGCTTTTCACATCATATGATAAATATAACTCCTGTAAGTTATTTCCATACACTAGAACACCTCCAAAAACACAACATTGCCATACAAGATAACGTGTATAATGCATTAGTCACGACACCATAAAGCATAAATAAACTAAAAAATTGAATCTTTAACCATTAGATTAGATTAGATACATATTAATGTTATAGATAGAAACCGAAATTGTAGAAATAGGAAAGGGAGCGAGAAAAGAAGTACCAGAGCCAAGGATATTTTTGATATCATCAGCAGAGGGACTGGTGTTGCCACCTAACACCGCCAGCAAATAAGCAGCAATCACCTTCATCTCTGCATGCCTGAAACCAAAAAGCAAACACAACACAACTTTTAAATCAGTTTTTAACATATTACACATGCGTATAGAGAGATAGAGAAATAGACATTTACGAGTGAAGCAATGGATTGCTGAGATGTGTTTTAGGAGAATTGCAGTTTAGCAATGGAATGGAATGGAAGTGGAAAATGTGAGAAGAGAGGCCGTGAATTTACGTAGCTAGGGTTCTGTTTAAGTCGGAGTTGTGAGATATACAAAGCGGGTATGGGTTAGAGCAAATTCAAGTTACCCGCTTTAAAACCCAAAATAAAACGATGAGTTTTATCGTGGGTGTGATTTTTTTATTTATTTTGGAAATTTTAGGAATTATTGTGATCGTAAATTATAAAATGATAATGCAGGTGCCATTGAATTTCAATTGTACAAATTTTTCTCTAATTTTGTAGGCACACGTGATAACTTAAGAAAACAAAACATCTATAAGAATTATGTTTATTATTATCATTTATTATATCTTTTACAGTTCAATATTATTTTTATAAATTAAAAAAATATTTTAGCAAGTCAAATGTTTTGCTCGTAATTTAGAAAATTATATTGAGAAATTTAAGTTTGTATAACTCTTGATCTATTTAAATGTCTTGAATATGCAAAAAAAAAAAACATACTTTAACGCGAAGTAAAACTTTAGTAAATATCATTTCAATAGCACCTATATTTTACATTTTTTAGAAAATATCTTTTGTTGTTTCTTAGTCGTAGAATATTTTCTATTTTTTTAAGGTATTATTGTTATAAATTCTCTAATATTTGACATATTTAATTAAGTTATCACTTACATTCTAAAATTATATCATAAACTTTTTCACGATCGTCTCGTTATACTAAATAATTCTTCTATTAAATTTATATGAACGTCAAAATGAATTTTTAATATAACAAAGTAAATATGAAATATAGCTTAATATAATATTTTAAAAAATAAGAGATAATTTAATTAAATATGATAAATATTATGAAATTTTAAGTAATTAATCAAATAAAATATAAAAGATTACTTTTGACCAATTTTTTTTGACTAAAAAAATGATCTTTTTAATGCTAGAATAATTTTTTTAAAATGAAATAAACGTAAGAGATGATTTAGTATGATATTGAAAAATGATAAATAATTTAGTTAAATATAATAAGTGTTATGGGTTTACAGTAATTAACTTTTTATATATGTATATTTTCCCTTTTCTTATAAAATATTTTCATTTTGCTTGATATCACATGTGAAAGCAATTTTTTTTAAAAAAAAAAAACACTGGACTCAACTCAAGCGCGTGCAAAGTTGTCCCATGCCTGTCTGCACTCTTCCTATAATGGCAGTGTTTCTCACTAGAATTTGTGCCAAGCCCAAGCCATAAGGGAATAGGCCATTTGAAAATAAGGCAGGGTCGAGCCAGAGGGGCTTAGACAAATGTTGTTATATCATATATTTTGGACCATATAACAATATAAATTATATGTCCATAACACGTGTAAAAATTAAAAAAATAGACATTCTTTACACTCTATATTTCACAAATAACTTTTTATTATTTTTTTTTCTTATTTTTTATAAATAAGATTTTTGTATGTTTTTATATATTATAATTTTATAATATTTTATATAATTATATTAATACAATATGTAATTAAATTAATATATAATTTATATTATTTAATTATTTTATATTATTATAACTATATAATTTATGTTATTATATATAAGTTAGATGATTATATTAAATATTATACTAATATAATTTTATTTTAATGTAATTTAAATATTATATTATATTATATTTATGTTTAATATTATTAACATTATTAAATGGATTTTATGTTTTTTTGGTTTATTTATTATATGATATGAGTTAATTACTTTAAATGTATAGTTCATTCGTTTGTGAACTGTATATTAATTTTTTGCGAATTGTAAGTTCATTTTTTGTAAATTGTAGATTAATTCAATATAAATTACAGATTCATTATTAGTAAACCGTAGGTTCATTTTTTGTAAACTATAAATTCATTTAGTATAAATTTTAGATGCATTATCAGTATATTATAGGTTCATTTATTATAAATTATAGGTTAATTTTGGTATAAATTATAGATTTATCATCAATAAATAGTATATTCATTTTTTGTAAACTGTAGATTTATCTTGATATAAATTATAGATTCATTATCAGTAAATTATAAATTCATTTTTTTTGTAAACTATAGGTTCATTTTTGAAAACTATAAATTCATTTTTTGTAAACTGCAGATTCATTTTTTGTAAATTATAAGTTTATTTTGGTATAAATTATAAATTCATTATCAGAAAATTAAAGGTTCATTTTTTGTAAATTGTAGGTTCATTTAGCATAAATTGTAGATTCATTATTAGTAAACTGTACATTCATATTTTGTAATAGTAAATTCATTTTTTTGTAAATTATAAGTTCATATTTTATAGTTAAATATTTGATATTTTTAATTTATTTTCAATAGTAAAATTGATAAACCTACAATTTTATACTATTTTTTTATGAAAAAATACGTCTATTTTTTAAATAATAATAATAATGTAATTAAAAATAAAAAAAGAGATGTATAAAAATATAAATATGTACATTTAAAATAAAAAGAAAGTTTGTTTAAAAAAATAAAAGCAGTAATATTCAAAAAAAACTAGAACAAACAAAACAACAATTATGAAATAGATAAACTATTTTATATTTGTTATCATATGTGTGTTTGGACTTCTATACCATAAAGTATTATAGATACGAGTTCATGATACAATTTGCCCTTAGACAACCTTCACCCATTCACATCCACTTAGAGGCTATAATAGCATTTTCAACCCACTTTTTATTTGATCTAAACCCTGTATTATAAGACTTAAACTCACTCTTTATCTCTAATTTTTAGATTAGAGAATGAGTTTGTCTCTCTAAATATAAAAACTTAAAATTCACTTTCTATATAAAATTTAATTAATACAATCTAGTTATTCATACATATTAATACTGACTATTTTATATTTTATTGATTTTATTTCTTAAAAAACTCTTTTATCTCTCTTTCCATAATATTCAAAAATATTTTTATAGAATAAAATAAATTAACATTAAATATTTTTATAAAATAAAATAAAATAAAAAGTGAAATAAAAAAATTTATTATACTTAAATAAATATGTTTATTTTTTTATATTTAATAATTATTTAAATATTTTATATTATTTAAAATATATTATTTATTTTAAAAAATATTTATATTAAAAAGTATAGTATGAGATGCTCTCATGCCATTGTCAACCTTGACCCACGTGTACCTAACTGTCTTCGTACATAATGAAGGGAACACCCGTCTTCTCTTCTGCCCCGCATGCGACTCGTGGTTTAAACGTTTAAATCAATTTATTGCCCATTTATTTTGTGGACCATATTCCTTCATTTTATTTTTGGGTTAGAGATACAAATTATTTTTGGGTCATCACTTATAGATTTAAAGTTTATAGATTATTAGATGGTTTTTGATATGCTATACAATTATAAGGTCTAAAGGTGGTTGTGCTTGGCCAGCTTTATGCCAATGAACTTTAACCTTTTTCTAAAAAAAACTTAAATTGCAATACAAGGTAAAATAAGTATATCGCATTAAAAAATATTTAAAGTTAAAAAGAGTCGAAAATATGTACAAATAATTGAATCAATCAAAATTGAAATAATAATTTAGAATGGTATCAATTATTCATTTTTAGTTGGTTTGAATAATCGATCTGAACTGTCTTGCACCAATCTCAACTGCTATATATATATATATATATATATATGTATATATATATATATATATATATAAACTCAATTTTTTGGAAAAGAATATTAAAAATATCTTAATATCTGAATTGAATTAAACTGATCAATTAGTCTCAAATTTCTGAATTAGACTGAACTAAAAATAGATTCAATTCGGGATGGATATTTTCTCATTCTGATCTAGGAGCAGTTTCTTTATTTTCAAATATTTAACTTTCGATCCAATTCCAAATAATTTTAAATAATTGATCTAAAACTGGACTCGATCACTCCTAAAAATAAATTTATGGTTTTCCATGCTTTTAAGATTAAATTTTACATTAATGTATTGATAATAATATGAAATTAATTTCAATAACGTGTTAGTGAGAAAGTAATGAATGAAATAATAAATATAACTTTTAAATAAATGAAATTTTCATTTATATAAATTATCAATCTTCTATATAGTTTGTTATTTTTTGAATAATTTTTATAGATCAAAATTATCGAATGTGATAGATAAATTACATATTTGAGAAGTCACACAAAAAAATTTTATGTATAAAATTGTAAATTATATGCAAAATTTATTTATTATTTTATGATAAATTTTATCATTAATTTTGACAACTTTTAAAGATAAAAATTATCTAAAATGATAATTACATTATGCACTCAAATAAAATTATTATTTAATATTTTAAAATTAACATAAAAGATTTAACGATAAAAGATAACGATGAAATAATATTTTCATTAAGTTTTTTTCTTGTTTATCACTATTTTTCTAGTATATAAAAATTTTAAACTTATCTATAATTTATTTTATATTTTATATAAAATCCTTTATTGTTTTAGACAATATTTTCCAGCTTAAAATGATTTAATGTAATCAATAAATTACACAAATAAATAAAATATTATCTATATTTTGTAAACAAATTTACAAATAAATATTAATAAAAATTTTAAATTATGTGTATAATTTACTTATTATATTGTGAAATTTTTTACTACTATTTGATATTTCTAAAAAATTATGATATTATATTACAACATTGTGAATACTACTGCAGTGTTTAGCTTTTAAGTCTATTGGGTTTTTATATGAGAAGGCATGTTAGAAAATAAATTATTTTTGAACTCTCACCTACAGATTTAAGTTTTTAGATTGGGTGAATTTCGACAATATATATATATATATATATATATATATATATATATATATATATATATATATATATATATATCTATATATATATAGTCTATCAACACGGGCTCTATCACTCAC